>JANSTV010044222.1:0-15164 GCA_027564135.1 Lestremia cinerea
AATCGTCTGCATATGCCACTAGCGCACAACATAGTGCAATTACAGAAAAATAGATTACATCCCAAGAAAATTGTGAATGAAATATTCGTTTCATCGCACAAATGCAATTACACGACAAATCTCCAATCCACCCGTTGAAATTTACCTTGAATTATTGTGGAGACATTCATTCGATTGGTCGACCATTTCTACGGTATCGATGGATTGCCGTTGATCAACTGGACCATGATCGGCGGCATCCTCACTGACTGTCATCCACTTACACAACTCTGATCCGTCAAATGACTGACTGTGTGAAAATCGCCGCCGGGCATTAGTAACGATTTCACTGGGCTGCACATCTCCATCTCCATCTCCATCTCTTTCTCCATCTCCATCTCCACCTCCATCAATGTCATTAAGGGTGGTCGCCTCGATGCCATATTGTAGCGAATCATCACCATCATCGCCGGTTGGTGATAATGAAACGTCTTCATCATCGTTTGCGGATGTTTTTAACCACCAATTACATTCGTCGTAATGCTGCTGTTGACAATCGGCTAATTCCTCAAAATGCTGTGCCATTCGTTGAACATATGACACTTTTTTCGAAATATCCACACACACCGGATGTGTAGAACGTTCATGGCAATCGGTCAAGAATGGTGCTGTTACGGCTGTTTCGGTTATATTTGCTGTTGATGCACTATTATAATCACTGGCCACCGAATTAATCGAATCTAAAAAATTTGTTGTTGTGTTTGATGTTGTTGTTGGCCCTTCAACTTTGATGCCAGATGGACAATCAGCCGTGCTCCCATTTCTGGATGATGCTAAGCGAATTGTATTCAATGAACTAATGGACACTGTTTCTGATTCACAAACTGTGTCGTCATCAAATGATTCATCGTTAATAGCATCCATAATATCAATAGCCGCTGGCATCGACGTCATTGGCTTCGATGTTTCCCACGTCAACGTTGTCGATTCACAAATATGATTATCTGACATATTAATTATATATTTATTTTGATTTTGCCGATTCTCCAATCGAATCCACTAATGTTGCCACTGATGCCACTGACGTTTCTCCCTCGCACGCACACACTCACTCACATATGCGCCAAGAGATTTAATGCGTTTCAAATTGTTCACAATTTTTTGCTCTCTTTCACTTGATTTTGCTTCTGATTGAGTTCGGTTGAAAAACTAGCTTAAAAAAGGTAAATTTATTTGCTATTTCACTCTTTTTATCGTCGAATCGCACAAGCGCGCAAAATTAATCGGATCGAATGTCCGATACACACCGAATTCACTGTCGGAATTTCAATATTTATCAAATTTTCAGTGCATTCGTTTCGAACCGCATTTCGCACATCGAATTGACTTAGAAAATGTTCGATAATCGAATGGAATTCGAAAAATATTTTACCGTTTTGTTTCTTTTGACGTGTGAGCGTTCAGCTCGTTCTAAATAATATGACCGAGCACACAATCAATGAAAATACCTCAAGACGTTTCTTTTGTTTTCATTATCGTATTTTTGTTTTTATGATGAATGGGTTTGATTTCGAGCCGACTCGTCGCGGGGAGTATTGTTTCAGATAAGCGTTGGAACAGAGATTATACGAGGATTATTGTAGCATTTCGGCGAATGTTGAAGTTAGATTCCGCACTAGAATGGGGCTGCTGTGGACAGTCCACCCTGAATACCCACGGACAAATACGAACAACTGGTGAGGGAAAGTTTGGGAGGGTTTCGCCATGCATTCGAGCCACAGAATTCAACCGCGTTAGGATGAGGATATTTCGAGGTTATTTCTAAATTTTCGGGCAAACTACTAAAATGGAGCTGGTGTGGATAATACTCTACATATACACTACCCACGACTGAAAATTGATAACCGGTGAGAATACGTTTGGGATAGTTTTAGGTGTCCTCAATCGCTTGGATCAACCCGTTTCACAATTAGAGGCATCCATCTCAGATTATATGCCCAAAACCAATCCACGGGAGAGGATAAGTCGGCATAAATCTACAGATATTTGGTGAAACCCCTTCTCTAATTATTAGGCGCAGCTGCCGATACCAAAGCAATCACCACGACCGCTTTCATCGCCTCAATTTGAAATAATCCGAAAAAAGTCCTGTTCGCAAAAAATCGCACGCACATACAACACCCGTCAATCCATCGAAAAGCCTTATGTTATCCCTCGAAAGAATCGTTGAGATCGTTTTGAGAATTCATTCTCCTCGCATCGGCTCATATCATACATCACCGTCGACAGTATGCAAGGTCCCCGGAAACGGTTTGGTTTCTATGGTTCTGTGTTATCTGCTTGTATTTTATCTTAATTGAATTTCCAGATGAAATGCCGCTGACGGAACTGGCGCGCATAGGCAAGGCACCTCCAAGCACGTTGAATTCATTGAATTATCCACTTATTTTTCCAAAGGACGCATTACCGTCGGCCTTCATAGCGCAAAACGACAATTGAGGGACGTACCGTTACTGTAACAAAAAACAACACATCACATCACGGAGCGCCGCATCGCCATCATCATCAAGTCAACCAAAACCTCTCTCCCTTACCTACCTCCCAATCATCCCAACCGCGTGTTTCGCCCAACCGCATCCGTAACTCTAGCAAATTCCGTCAAATCGAAAAGTTTTAGTGTCAATTTTTCGTGAAGCCCATTCCCTTCCACCCTCCAATCATTCTCGTACTCTCGCTTTCACTGTGTTTTGTTGCTTTTGTCTTCCCGCCTTTTACCCCGAAAAAAAAACCGACAAAACTCTCACGCTCGGCCCCAATAACAAAAATCGCGTACAGAAAATATCATCCATTATCAATCCCCCCCTACCCCCTCATCCCTCCCCATTTAATTATGGAAACGCATCAGACTACACAATAGAGCATATCACCATTTTCGGGATTGGACCACAAGCGGAACAACACACACAGACATCGCCCGATGCCCGATGCCCGAATCGAACCATACAACAATGACGGCCACGACGACGACGAGAGAGCGGAAAAAAAGAAACAAACTCAAAACGAACAACAACAACAATAGCAAACTTTTACCGTTCCATTCTGTTTTATCGGGTGGCAATAATTTCTCATATTCCGTTCTGATGGATAAATTGTTGTTTGGCAAACTCATCATTGCCGCTACTGGTCGAGAATGAGGCACCAACACAATTGTGACAGTTATGTACTGAATGCGTTCATCATCCCTAGCATAAAACCACATCGGCAATTTGCCGAATGGTAGTCGTTCACAAATGAGGAAGGGTAGACGAACGGCGCGGATGACGAGGACGATCGCAACCCAGACCGTTTTACAAATGGTCGAAAAATATTTTAATTTTGCATTTTTGCAGTTATTTTATTGTCGCGACCAGATCGCTCCAATGAGTGGCTTTGTGCAACCCCCACGGACGCGGTATTGCAAAATTCGATGGCTTTCGATGCGCAACAATAACAATGAAAACGGCGAGCGAAATGAAGCTCCGTGCCCGCTTGTCTCAAGTCGAATGAAAATGAAAAAAAAAATCACTTGTTTGATAAAGATTAGCACGCACACTAACCCGAACCGTGCCCCAGCCCAACATTTGCACCGAGTCAGTCCAAACGAAACCGAATCGCAACGCTTCGATAACAAACATCAGCGAATGCCGTTTTGCTCCGTCTGATAAGATAAGACAAGATAACCGACTTGAGCGTATTTTCGGATCAATGTTTGAATATTTTTCCAATAAATTGTTTTTTAATGTATATATTTTTCTGCTTCGGCTAAATCAATATTGCGGAATGGTGTGAACGGCATTTGGGATGAGGTGTGAAATGTGGATAGGAGAAAAAGACGGTGAGTCAGAGGAGACGTGTGTTGAGTTGTGAGCAGCCAGCAAACGGTCGCAGTGGAATCGAAGAAATAGGCATCGGGCTCGACTTCCGCATTGGGCCAGATGTATGTGTGAATGCTGCTGATGCCGGTTGGCACCGACGGGGTCATTGTTCGAAGAAGCGATTCGAATTAAATCGAAGAACAGGAGGAGAGGCACCAAATGTGCACCTCAAAAATCCTTCACAGAACGTATTTACATTTTTTTCATTTAACGGTGCTTAACACTGTACTTTCTCTTCACATTATTTTATTTTGTTTGCTTCTTCTGTTTTTTTTCCTTCGTTTCTTTTGTGTTTTCCATCTTCTTCTTCTTCTTCTTGCTTTCGTTTTATTCAAATTGCATTATCATCACAGGCTACATTATATCGTCTGATTTATAATTCTTGTGCTCGTCTTCGGATAAACCCACACACATATCCTCTTCTCTCAGGTTGATGCTAGTTTTTGCTTCGGTTTTCCTTTAGCGTCTTTCCTCTTTCCTCATCTCGTTCGTTTGCCGTTCGTTTTCCATTTTGCTCAGAGTGTTGCCCGTTTCTGTTTGGTGGGTTTCCTTCTTTGCATTCCTTCATCTCGTCGTGTGTGTGTGTGTGGTAAGCACATATTTGGCTCGTTCGCTTCGTTCGTGTGTTGGCTGTTTGGTTCTGGAATACAACTTTATGGTTTATGTGCAAGTTTGTGTGTTATATGCACATTCACTCCAGCATCCCAAACACACAATCAAATAAGAGGAATGACGGATAAGACAACGGGAATCGAAGGAGCGGACGGAGCGCAAATGATGGTGGAAGAAAACGCAAAGAAAATGCATTGTTGGAATGGCCGTTGGATTCTTCTTTCGATAGAGAAAATTGTTGGACTGCCATTTCGGATTCGAAATCTAAAATCTAAGAATATAAATTACAGTCAGATCGAAACGATGAGTAAACTATTCGGCGAATGTCTTTTTCGGTGAATGAATGTTCGGTTCAGCAGTTACAAACACGGCATCCCAATTGGCACCAATTCACTCAACAATTTGCTCGCGCGTTCGTCTCCTTTGTCCGTCGTACCGGCGGAAAATTCCATTATTTTGATCGGATTCACCTCCAAATGGTTCCCGCACGGAACATTCATCAACGATTTTTGTCGCTTGGGTGCGCTCGGATGCATTTTGATATTCCATTGCTGTTGTTGCTGCTGCTAGGCAGCGCAGCAAACAGGCACACACGCAGACACTGAAATTTCTGGAGGAATTAAACCCATTCGAAAATCGAATCAAAATGAAAAATGCGGAGGGAATTGAGCTGAATTCGATCTAGAAAAGAAGCACACTCGAAACGAATGGACGATGAGTGACGGCGAGCACGTATGTGTGCTGTAGGGTAGAGTTCTGCGCCGACGTCTTTTCTTCGGTGGCAAAATTTCGGTGTGGCATGGCGCAAGACGTTTCGGCGCTTCGAGTTTGTTCTTTCACATTTTCAGCTAGCTGCGGCACATAAGTCGAAAATTTTCCGAAAATATGAATCATAAAATAATTCGTTTCGAAAATTTTATAAATCGGCTCCTATAAAACAGTTACTGCACTGTACACTACTAGTGTGTCCTAAAATAAACTGGAAACAATTTGTAAGGTTTTAGGCGAGGCTTTAAAAAATCAAAGTGCTCCTCGCAAGTTTTCCCCAAAATTCCTCCCCTTTGGCACAAGACTTTTCTCACACAATTCCGTGGCATTTTTCGGAAGCATTTTCGCAAAAATCACTTTCTTCCAACAATTCTGGCGAACAAACCTAGGAAATTGGGGGAAAATCTGCGAGAATTAATTCTACACCCCGATCATCCGACAGTGGCTCGGTCCCGAGGGTGTCGGATAATCGATGTTCTACTGTAGTTCTCTACTGCACGAATAGTGTGGCAGATCTACTATCTATTAGTTCGACTATTACCCCCTCTGCAAGTAAAATACTAAGCAAAGAACTTGATGAGCAGCTTCTGATTGACTGATTCATTTTTAAACACGCCTATTGTAATTCTGAACCCTCCCCCTGTCGCCAAGAAAAAAGTCGCGGGTGGTGAGAAAAATGTAGCGGATCGCAAGGGAAAAAGTCGAGGGTGAACACATTCGGATCCGGATGATCCGAAATCCGAATAATTCGGATCCGGATCGATCCGACTGGCCTCTCCAAACTTTGGACCCGGTTCAAACTTGCCACTTTGAGCTCGTAGAGCCACGAAGCGGCTCGCAAGGAAGAGGGAGTTTCGGCTATAGTCGATTTTGGCGAGCCGACATCAAAAGCCCAGCGAAGGAGAATGCGCGCTCACTTGAAGTGCTAGGTGCCAAAATGCACAGGAATATTCTCGCGACATGATCCAACATTGGATGGCTGTTTTGATGTTTTGTTTCCAAAAATATGATTGATTGATCCCTCCATGCGTTACGGTTGTTAAAAAATACTTGTCAATTTTTTATCGCTATACTATCCACGTTTCATTCAAATTTCGTTTGCGTTCCTTTTTGATTTTGCGCCGACACAGACACACGCGATGCTCTTACTTTATTTTAACTGCATTGAGTGTCCTTTAAAGTTCTCGTTCGAGTCTTTGGCGAACCTTACGGTTTTTTCTCTCCTTCTTTCCTTCTTCCTTTCGGCGTCCACCGCATCATCGCCATATTATGTGTTGTTTTCTTTTCATTCCTTCAAAATATTGACGATGTTTACTCTGCGAATAAGCTGTAGAGGAAGTGTTGTGCGTTCGCAGGAAGACAGAACAGAGAAGATAGCAAATAGGAAAGCGAAAAAGATTGTCAACGTCAGTCGTTGCCACCGTCAGGACAATGATGGAAGCGACTGACGGCCACGCACGATGATGACGACGATTACTGCGACGGGACAGATATACATATCGATAAATATCATCCAAATATAGTCACCCATTATCTCCATACATTTTTTCATGGCATTGTTCGATGGCAAATAAAATGTGCCTGTTGCCTGTTGCCACGAATTTTCGACAATGTGTCGCCATATAAGTCGCCAATGTCGACATCCTGGCGCCATGCCACAGGCAAAATGGTGAAGGATATTTCAAATGCACTGCCTGGTTTTTCCTCTTCCTCTATTTACACATCACTCTTTCATGCTTGCTTCGTCGTCAGCGTCGTCATAATTGTCGCATGGCTCACTGGCTTCCTTTGTTTTCGGTCCGACGTAATTTGTTTTTTTTTTTGTTGTTTTTCGGGCGATTTGTTTCGTAGTTTTTACCATTGTTTTCAAAACGGAATTCTGTTGTTATTGCCATTTGCCATACAAAATGCATGTTTTCGAATTAGTTCAATTGTTGGATTATGCAAGAATGCAGTCCCAAGAAATATTGCGACAAATTTTTGATTGACGATAAACACGAATACGAAACGAAATAGTTTTTCCGTTTTTCGCTTTTCTGCCGCTCGTCGTTTTGCCTAGTTTCGCCTTAGACACAACGACTCGACGATTGGCCGTTCTTTCGCTCCTGCCGCCTTCTCGTCGCTTCGATGTGTGCTTTTCCATTAAAAACCAATGCGCATGTAACCCGCATGTACATGTTAATTGAACAAATTGAATTTAAAATTTTAAGGAAGAAATAAAGTTGGCGGCGGTTTTCGATGTTTTTGTTGGTTTTCCGTTGTTGTTGACGATGACTTTTTTCACCTTGTTTCATCCGATTTGGTTTGTTTGTGTAGGAGTGTGTCTGGGTATTTACGCGTTTTTGTGTGCGTGTGCTGGTGAGCTGCTTAACGTTTCCTAATGGATTTCATTGCGATGATTTGATATTTTTTGCGATGATCACTCCTGAAGCCAACGCAGCTCCTCCAACCATGTAGGCCGTCGCACAACACGACTATTATCGACAGATTAACGTATTCTCATCAAAATCATGTGCGCCATTTCCACACTCTTCCATTCCATTCGCTCCGCTCCCAATTCACTGCGGCATCATATCCGCATGCCCCTCTACCCTTCTTATCGAAATAAAACAAAACGAAACTCAATTTAAATTCATAAAAATCAACATAAATGAAAAACAAATGAATTATTGATTATTTGTGGATAAATTCCAGTGATTTAATGACAAACAAAATAATTTCATGGAATATTAGTTGCTCATTTTATGGGATAATCGAATTATAAAATTTCCCCGGCAGAGATGCAGTATTTATTCCTCATGAAAAACGATTTTTGTGCGCCCCTCTATATCCGTGAAATGTCTTCTGTATCGCTGCGGCTTGTCGATTTTTCATTCATTTTGATATTTTTTTTCCACTTTCCCACTTTTCCACACAAGCTATGTATTCCCCCGCACACGCCATCGAAATGAAGCAAAACAGCAACAGAAAGTGAGTCAGCATTTTATTATTTGTTGACGAAAAGTTTTCATCGAGAACCAGCGACATCTATACAAGTCGCAGCCAACACCCTGACGGATGGTTGGTGTCTTGGCCAATGGTTCTAGGTCTTGTGGGAATTTTGACAACGGTTAATCTCCATTGAGTTTATGTAACTCTACATATCGAGTGGCGATGATCAACTCGACAATTAGGCTTCGGAATTTTTGTCATTTCCCGTTAATAATCGACGAGTGATAACGGTGGTTCCCCAGTGGTTGACATGTACACTAAGGTGGGTCGATTCAGCAATGATCAAGGAATAGAATTCGATTTTGTAGTAGGCGAGGAATGATACGTCCCGAAAAATGGAGAAAATGTAGTTCTAGGCTGTGTCACGGATCGGTCATGCTGAGCAGCAACTGCGAAAAGGAATGTCTTCATTGAGAAAGATCCCCAAATACGCCTCAAAATATACTCCAATCTTTTTCCATTTATACATTCGTCAAAATGGCGTACCTTCAAGGATAAATTGAGCATATTTCGAGGACATTTCACTCCTCAGTGTGACGGTTTGGAGAAAATGTGCGGAAAATGTTGCCACAAAATGACAGACAATTCATCGCAGGTGATTTCAATTGTCACCATTCTGACTGGAGGAGCACCACTACAACAGATAATGGACTAGCTCTCAAAACTGGGTCGCTTCCCACGATTTGAAGATTTTCTCGTCAAAAAAAAAACGACAAGAGAGACCAGCTTCATTGATTTGTTCCTGTTGAAAGGAGCTGTCAATGTTGTCGACGAGCAAAGAAGCCTAGAAACATTAGCTCTATCCTCTGATCAGGAAAGGAAAGCGACGACAGTGTATTGCTCCTGATTTTGGCGTGCAATGTCGCCATGTGTGAAGTCGAAAATGCGAAATCCAAAATACCTACCGAGAGTTTCATCCGCAACAATGGATGGAGAAATTTTTGTAAGATCCAAATTTCAACGGAGAATTTTATCGGTTTTTTCGAAATTTTTGAACATAAGCTCTAGCCAATTTATTTGGAAGGTTGTGCGTGTGCCAGAGTTGATCGCCTCGCGCCTCGATTTCTGATGCTTTTGTCCGTGGCAGCTAATTTGGGACGTTTTTTCTCGTAATTCGAGGCTGATGTGGACAACGTACTTTGATACCTACAGGTCCAAGATGTGATCATACTGCTTGGCGAGTCCCGCGCTTTTTGCCTCGTGGCATATCCCAGCCACCGTCACACCGGCTCAAACCCAGATGTTGATGTCTCAGAAGACGATGATATTCCCACTGGAGTTCGACTTGATGGCTCCAACTGACGCGGATTGGTGTTTTTGAGGAGGCTCGCTGTCGCTGTAGACGAACAAATTTCATAATTTCGAAACATAGTTGTCCAGACAATAGTTTCAGCTTGAGCCACAACCAAAAGCCTCATGGTTTCGTCGAGCATCTTCAGAGAAAACCTAACTATGGCACAACTCTGAAGAACCAAATTTTGGGAACCCAGGCCTTAAGAAGGAAAAAAACGAATGATATCGAAAAATTGTAAGCACAAAGGAAAAAAAGATGATATCCAGAATAATTACCTCGTAATGCCAAGAAATGATATACGTGAGAGTGTTGTTCATCGAGAAGTACTCGTTTTGCACATTCAAAAAGAGACGTCAACTAATTCGCAAACAACGTGAAGTTAAACTTCTACAAAGCGGCAACCCGACTCGAAGGACGAGAACGGATAACGACCGCATGACTAGGAGGCATGAACCCGTCAATTATGCACCGAAATGCGAACAAGAGACGAGTGGACGTATGGATTGTGTCTCCCTACTTGAAGGCGGGTGCCGGGTGCCGACAATAGTAATGGCAGTGGCGGAGAATGCTTCCAGTAGTTTTGGCGGCATGAGCTGCTGCTGTTGGTTGCTGTCTGCCGGTGCAGACAATAATACTGAAAGCATTCACCGTCACCAGAGATGTTCAAGTATTCGACTTGACTTGCTAAAAAAAGCATGGAATAAGTGAGAGTACCCAAGTTAAAATTTTTTTTTCAAAATTATTATTAAATTATTCAACTATTATCGGCAATGCAGATTCGAGCCGCTGGGAAATATTTGACACATGCATTTTTCAAAACAAATTTGTTTGTAGCAGTAGGTAGAAATCTATTTTTTTTGCTTCAAGTAAGTAAATACTACTTGTATGTAACAAGTAGTATTTACTTACTTGAAGCGAAAATTTAAATTCGCGGCGTACTGAGGAATCGGAAAGAACATATTTAAATTTTCGAAAATAATCGGTAGTTTGGTGGAACCGAAAATTCATTGCATTTGTCTGTTTGTCTGTATGTCTGTTTGAATGTTTGTCCGTCATCATTTTTTTCGAAAATTTTTTTGTAATCATGCTGACACGGGGAAGTTTAGAAGCTTTGGAAGCTTTGAGAGCTTTTGACACTTAGAGTCCAAATTCAAGAAGAATTAGTAGGCTTTGCTTGGCAAGTTCAAACTTGTTTTCACTCTTGTGAATTTTTTCCCGAATTTTTCGAGATTTTCTCGAATTTTTGGCCTTTTTTTCGAATGGATCGTGAGGCAGTCCCAAATTAACCACTCATCTCAAATGCAGGAGAGGAGAAGCTGTAGTCCTTTTGTCTTACTGTTTGTCCGTCATCAATTCTTTGTCATCATAAGCCGTCATCATACGGGGGAGGTATGTATATTCGATGCAATATACATATAGACGCCAAACTACTTCGAGTCTTGCACAGCAGAAGGCGCTTCATTTCTGACATGTCTGACATTGCACTTTACAGTTTACACCAAAGATGACGTTCACTCATGAATTCACCACCGATACCAAATTCTTGGCACTTGGCACAGCGTTGGGCAGCCAGGGAGTCATCGCATTTGGCACAGCGTTGGTACCCGCTCCAAATTCACCACCCACCTCAAGTTCGGTATTCAGTTCATTTTTTACCCCGCCAATTTGGCGGGCGAATCCACTAGTCGTGATATTACAACAGTAGAATCAGATGTAATGCCTCCCTCCACACAACCGCCAAATGAAGACAACGAATCAACTTACCGAATTCGAGCCGGTTGCACCCATAATCGGGTGCATTTGAGGCTATTGGGCACTGCTTTCGCGTGAACTAGCAGGCATTTAGCTTAGAAGTGAAAGTAATTAAGGCATGGTATTGCGAACCGAACCGAACCGAACCTACGAAAAAAAAAAATGAATAAAACAACCATCCAAAGAAAATTGATTGCGTAACGGCTCGAGGAGAAAAATAACAAAATCAGTGAAAAATGTCAAAACTGGCTTTGAAAGAAATTGAAAATTGTCTAAGCTGACATCAGATGGCGCGAACGAACATTTTACGGCGACGAGAGACATAGCTCAAGGCTAATATCGGTTTCAAAACTTTTATTGTAAAACAAAGTGATAATTTGAAAGAAACATGATAATCAAAGAACTTGTATCGCTCGTAAACCAAAACGTGGAACTTCCAATGATTGTCATCCTTATCTCGACAATACAATGAGATTGGAGTGAGCGGTTAATCCGTGAGCGAACAGCATGACATGATTTGGTCGCCCGAAAAGTCAATAATCAACATTACAACATTACGAGACGGAATTTTAATCACCCTCTTGGATACCGACTCGGTGCCATTCAATGAACCGCTACCGAATTCCATCTTCCCACACGCAATCCCCAATCCGTTCATAATGTATGCGTCCTCAATTGAACATCACTGGGCATCAGTGGCCATCACCAAAATGTCATCGTCACCGCAAAACTTAAATAATTCCGAGATAAACGTGACAAGTAAATCGAATTCATCCCCAGCGAGTTGTTTACTCCTGTGCTTGGCCGGATGTAGGGTTCTCCAATCGAACATTGCGAATGAATGTTCCAGACGGCACGCATCCAATGTAGATGAGACATTGTCATTGACTGGAAGCCTCGTAGACAATAAATTCAGTCATTACACGAAATCATGAAGCACATATATCATTGTCAATCATTCTTATTATTCTCTAATGAGCGATTAATTGTTTATTGCCGAGCGATAACATCGAGCCACCCGATTGGAGAATTACATTGGGGCACAAATAGCAATAATTGGAAAGGTACATTACTTCGGCGCTCAACAAATTTGGGTTGGCAGCCAAAAACTATTTTTGGGTTTTTTTCATGTTTTCATGTTCATAACATTCATTACATTGGAAACAATCGTTTTATTATGTATTTATCCTTTCTCATCTCCTTATAATCGCTCTCGCTTTATGCATTTGACGATTTTCATTTGGTTCTCTCCAATTCCCATCTGGACGTTGTAGTTTCCGTATTTATTCATTACTAGCTGGACCCAGCAATGATTTCAATTAAATTGCACGGCAAACGTTGTTCTGCCACAAGAAATGATTTTTGATCTTTCTGTCTCTATCTATCTATCGGCCCCATCCATCTGTCTCTATATATCTGTCGAAAAAAAGAGAAAACAAATCGGTCTGTCTCTATCTGCCTCTATGTCTCCATCCATCTATGTATCATCAAGATGATCTCTAGTTCCCAATGCTTCGGTATTTCAAGATTTCGGTAAGTTATAAGTTGAGACGAAACTTTACCGGCACCAATACCCGGAGAAGGATGAAGAGAGACTTCCTCTGTTGCTTGTGTTATATGCTTTTGGCACGAGAAATTCGTTGAGCAAATTCAGCAAATTCGGCCCGAAAATGCCAGAATTTTCCGAATTTATATGTGGAGATGACGAATTTCCACTTTTTTTAATTTTCGGCAATCGGTGACTGATAGTTGGTCAAGTCTGGTGGTCCGGTCACTTCCGGATCGATTCTCAACTTAACCTGAGGTTCGAGCATTTTCGAGATATTGCTCAACAGCAGGGATGCTAGCGGAAACTGACGAGCAAAAGTCTGCTGCTGGAATTGAACCTCTAATGAATTCTTCCTATTCGGTCTATTCGATGTTCAATCACATTTTATGCTGGAGAGTTCAATAATAATAATAATATACTAGTGGGGTAACCCGCCAGATTGGCGGGGAAAAAAGAGGACAGAATGTTTGCTTCTACTTCCAATCCGCTTCTCTTCCCCTGCATTTGAGATGAGTGGTGAATTTAGGGCGGTTGGTGGATTTGGGACGGGTGGTGAATTTGAGTTAAGTGGTGAAATTGAGGTGTGGTGAATTTGTGGTGTGGTGAATTTAAGTTGCGTGGTGGTGGGGAGCGTGGTGAAGTTTGGACTCTCTAAGTACCAAAAGCTCTCGAAGCATACAAAGCTCCTGAAGCTCCCCGTGTCAGCATGATGACAAAAATATGATGACAAAAAAATGATGACAGACAAACAAACAAACAAACAGACAAAAGGACTACGGCTTTTAATAAAGGGGGGATTCCTTACCGTTGTATGAATAAAAATTTATCGAAAAAGGCGAGATTTTGTTGAGTAGGGGTTAAACTACCCTCGGCACACCACCTTGCCCATGTATGCACACATGTAACTCACATGTTTCTCTGGGTTTATCATTCATTCAACTTTTGTCAGCCAGCCAAAGTAAAAGCGAGAAGATGCTTGCGATTCACAAAAATTCGGATCTGTCGCAACGAACTCGCAAGATCGGATAGAGACTCATTGATAATGATCAATTGTCGTTCCAAAGAATATTCGATTGCTTGCAGTTCACGATGAAACACCGAACGACATTTTTCAAGATTTTTGGCTGGGATTATACTACATTCACATAGTTCCTCCTCAATCTGTCGTGATGTGAGCATTCAAGCAGCCAATTCATTGAGATATTTTGGACAGCGAACTCAAGACAATCTTCGGAGAAAATTTTGCTCAAATTTCCAAATCAAATCGGAAGCAAGTCTGTTTCTTACCCTATTCAACCTATTTAACCTATTGTCGATAATACTGTCTCGAGTCTTGCATATATTTTTGATGGAGCGCGACGTATACGAGTACCTTTTACTTCATTTCATTTGTAAACATCTATATTCTCTGTTTCATATCGGATTTTCCCAGCGTAACCAACCTTGGATGTGTCACAGCAATGGCCGATTGGGCAATAAATCGCGAGGTGTTGTCAAAAATAGCTCCCTGCGAGTAAATTAGCAACTAACTTTCGCCCAATCGCTCAAAGCGCAAATCGACCGATGCAAATCGAATCGATTGCCAGAATCGAAAGTTGACATTAGTGTCCTGTTTGTATTTCCCGGCCTATTTCTAAATTTGAATTCTAGGTCATTGTTATCAATCGATTATATACGCCAACGCTTTTCGCTCATCAAATTCGGCATCGACGTTTGGTGAATTACTCTTTCGTCGTCCGTGTGATTTGATTTCTCAGCAAAAATCGAGAGAAACTGAAATAAACGGTGAAAATCAAACAGATCACGTTCGTAGTGACATATGAGCGATGTGCGGGTGGGCAATTGGGATGTGAGTGAGGACGGGCGTGGAACGAGTAGGAAAGAGAAAAATAGTAGCAAAAATGGGAAAAGGAATTAAACAGCCGTTGCCGTTGCCATTTCCACAAAAGTTCAATTGAATTGGTTACGTGATTTGCATACGTATGTATTGCTAGCGTTGACGATGAAGAGCCTGTATTGAATGCTCAGCACGGCCATATTGCCATACGCTTATTGACGATCGGCGAAGCAATGATCACGTCGTAACATTGGAATGTTGATGTTGATTGCCTCACAATACTAATCGGCATACACGAGGCCACCACCCCATTTGAAAACACACACACACACATATGCACACACACACGTGCACATGCACACAGACACGCGCTCACATACACACATGCACACACATGCACACACATGTACACACATGCACACACATGCACACACATACACACACACGCACACACATGCACACACATGC
>JANSTV010044333.1:0-15162 GCA_027564135.1 Lestremia cinerea
TCTCCTTCCCTCTTTCTCTCTCTCTCCCTCTCACTGTGAGTCGCTACAACCCCGAGGGGAGAAGAACTTTACAAATGAAAACCAGCCTTAATAGCTCTTGAGTTTCGAAAGTTTTCACCATTTCTTGTATGAATATGACCGTCTCTTTATTTACCGATCATTTCTCGATAGGGAAGAAACGTAATCTGTCAGTCAGTTGGTTGTTTTGGTTAACTTTCAATTTCATTCTACGCAATGGATAAATTATCAAAAAGTAAAGTCGGTTGATAGTTTATCAGAATATTTTTTCGGATCGGACTCATACCGGGCTCATTCACAAGCGATGCGTGAAAATTCGTCTCGCGCGATGAAAACGCAAAATTCAACTCGATTTTACCAAAACTTGCA
Organism: Lestremia cinerea; assembly: GCA_027564135.1. Taxonomy (NCBI): domain Eukaryota; kingdom Metazoa; phylum Arthropoda; class Insecta; order Diptera; family Cecidomyiidae; genus Lestremia; species Lestremia cinerea. The sequence continues at coordinate 388 of JANSTV010044333.1, forward strand.
AATCATGAAGAAATGTTCTGATTATACTTGATCGCATTCAAATCAGCCGTCATTCGAGGGTGATAAGGAGGAGACGTTCGAGATAATACTTGTGTTTATTTTTAGTTGTGCGCATTGCCTTAGTGCAACTGAAGGTGGGCAAGAACAAAACGGACAATGTGAATCATGCGATCAGCAGCATCAAGAGAGCCGTTGCTGACCATAAGCCGCACATTGTTGCGTTGCCTGAATGCTTCAATTCGCCGTACGGAACGAAATACTTCCCGGAATATGCCGAGAACATTCCAAACGGGCAAACATGTACGGCTTTGTCGGAGATAGCCAAGGAGTTGAAGATCTACCTGATCGGTGGAACTATACCGGAACGGGATCCAGTCGATGAGAACCGTCTGTACAATACGTGTACGATTTGGTCGCCCGAAGGAGATCTGCTCGGAACGTACCGCAAGATTCATCTTTTCGACATCGATGTGAAAGGCGGTATCCGCTTCAAGGAGTCCGAAGTCTTGTCACCGGGCAACGAGCTCACTTACCTCACCGTGAACGGGGTCAAGATCGGTCTTGGCATTTGCTACGATATTCGCTTCGATGAATTGGCCAGGATTTATCGCCAAAACGGCTGTGATATGCTTTTCTACCCAGCGGCCTTCAACATGACCACCGGCCCCTTGCACTGGGAACTCCTTCAGCGTGCACGAGCCAATGACTTGCAGCTCTTCGTCGGCACATGCTCACCGTCACGCGTCGAAGGAGCTGATTATGTCGCTTGGGGCCATTCCATGATTGTAAATCCCTGGGGCAAAGTTGTAGCAAGTGCTTCCGAAGGCGAAGAAATCATTTGCGCCGAAATCGGTACGTGATCATGATCATGACCTTGACGATCGCGCAATCAATCAATCAATCACTCAATCTCTCTCTCTCTCCCTTTTTCGATTCGCTCATTTCAGATACGGCGATATGCCATCAAGTGCGAGAACAAATTCCAGTTTCGCTGCAACGTCGAACGGACCTTTACGACAACACTTTCAAGGGCTCTCAGAAAGATCTGAATTGAACAGTCTCTACGTTTCAACGAGCTTTTTCTTCTCGTTTAATGGCGGATTTGGTTTTGTAAATAAACGATAATCGATTTGATGCTCTTAGTGTTGCACAGTTTCTCATTCAGGTAGCTTCGGTGGAAGCTCTGCCGGTTGTCTGACCGCTCCTGCGTCACCAGATTCACAGATCGCCGAATGCTCCTTTTGCTTCTTCAGTCTCATAAAACCCAAGTCGCATTTCAGGCACTTGTATGGTTTTTCGCCTCCAGAATGAATCCACAAATGTGTTCTGCAAAAGACAAAATACATATTTCAAGTTGTGCTCTGGATTTTCGGCCATCAGTTCGTGGAGGTTCACCTCAGGCTGGCGTTGAATTTGAAGGCTTTGCCGCAGACGTTGCATTGGAACTTCTTCAAATTGGAATGCGCGGCAATGCGGTGATTCCGAAGATTTGTGTGGCTTCTGAAAGCCTTTTCGCAGGAAACACACCGGTACGGCCAAATGAAATGAAATAAATTATCTGAATTGGAATTCCCAAGAAGCGACCTGTACTGATTTTACCTCTCGTCAGTATGGGTCCGAATGTGCTCTTTTAGAGCGCTACGTCCTCGAAATGATTTCTCGCAATGAGGGCAGGTATACGGTTTCTCTCCGGTGTGTATGAGCATGTGGTGCTTCAGAATTTGTTTCGTACAAAAATCGTTGCCGCAAATAGCACATAGGTATCGTTGCATGATCATCTTCTTCGGTGAGCCTTTTTGCTTGATACCGCCCTGCGACGAGGATTCGTAATGGCAATTGATGTGCATGTAGAGCGCGACCCGAGTGCCGTGACGGGTCGAACAGAATCGGCATTTGTACGGTTTGACTTTGGAGTGTTGATGATTCTGGGTCATGTGTCGGGCGTACAACTCGTAAGAGTTGCAGAGCTGCGAGCATTCTTCGCATTTCAAGTCGAATCCCTCGACGGTCTCGATACAGGTCTCGTCATGCGTCTTCTGGTGTTCATACAACTGCACGGCCAATTGAAAGGACTCAGCACAAGTGTCGCAGACATACATCGCTGGCTGATGGGATTTGGTACCGGTGTGAACGTTCTTCACGTGACGTTGAACGTTTTTCCGACACGAAAATGTCAGCAAACACAACGGACATTTGATCACTTTGCTGGCATTCGTTGTGCTGCGAGTCGCTTTCGTTTCATGCACCCGCATATGTGATGCGATATCGGTTTCGTTGAAACGACGATCACAGATCTCGCCGACACATTCGTCGGTGTTCGTCGTTCCGTTTCGACATCGCTCCCGTTTCACTTTAGGTTCGAAGATTTGATGGGCTCGTTGCATGTGGATTCGCAGAAAGCCGGCATTGGTTAGCACTTTCGGGCACATTGAACACTCGAATTGACCCTGATTGTGAATGTGATTGTGCGTACGCAGCGATGCTGAGGATTTGAAAACTTTGGCGCATTGACCGCATTTGAATGCCTCGCTTTCGCTTGCGTTCGCCTCTGGTTTTGATGTGTCGAAAATAGTCTCCGCATCATCCACAAAATTCACGATTGACGGGCTGTTGAAGACCTCCCCCTTCAGAATGACATTTTCGATCTCGAGCACTGCTCCATAACCAATTCCGGCCGATTGTTTATTCAATTTCTCCCAGAGTCGACGTTCTGATTCGATCAACTTTCTGCAAAACAGCTCGATTTTGATCAGCTCGTCGGCACATTCAACGCAAATTCTCGTCGGTAGCTCAGCGTCCGCGGAGACCTGCGAAAATTCTCTAATGCATTCCTTCCTTTTCGCAGGCAATTTTTCAACTCACCTCAACGCCAGTGCACCGATGGATGATCTCGCAGAGATAGAATTCACTTTTGTAGAGTGCGAAAATGCCCACACATCTGGGGTCTTCGGCCAAACAGACTCGGCAAATACTCGCATCCATTTCGGTTGCGGCCAAAAACATGAATTCCCATCGACCCAAATCGTCATCTGTGAACTGTTTGTTTGGACAATAACAACAGCATTCTGTCAAATCAAATCCCTATCGAGAATATGCGTTGTCTTTTCAAAGGTTTCATATTTCAGATCGATTGAAAAGGAATTGGTTTCGCTGTGACACAGACATGCTTGATGATTCATGATCACATGATTTCGCAAAGACCAATCACCTCCGAAAATCAAAGAATCAAATCTTGATGATTTCAATCTCATCGAAAAAACTAGTCTCCAGCAACATCTCTCGATAGGGCACGACCCGAACATTGTTGTGACGAAACGTAAACCATCGGAGATTTATTGTTTTAAATTGTCATTTGATGCGCGCACAATAAAACATCAAGAAGAAGATTTGACTCATAGAACATTTCATTGAATCGGATATCAAGAAACCACGGCATATTTTGAAGAAAACCAACACAGCAACGATGTCGGACTTGATTTCAGACGAGCAAGCGCTGGAAGACGCATTGAAATATGTTGCAGAGGAATCACAAAATGCAGCTGCTGCATGTCCAGATGCAGGTGAGCCGAAATTGATTTGATGCACGACAATCGATTGCAAAACTGATTTCATTTTTTTGGCTTTTCAGCCAGTCAATTGGGGGCTCGCCGGAGCAGTCGTAACACTGTCAGCAACCGTACAAGCACAGCCAGCAATGCCTCACAGACAACCGAAAGCAGCCAGTCCGATGAGAACAAACAGTTTGGTAAGCAAAATAATTTTCACCGTTTTTGACGTGAACCGGATTCATTGTGCAATCTCTTACAGACAGTTCTGCTCAATCACAACCAGAGATGCACAACTTGGACTCCAATCACTCGGATGTCGAAGCAGCATTTCACCTAATCAATGGTAAATGGCAATTTGCAGTCCGGATTGAGAGAAAGTCTAACCTAACATTCCGTTTCAACAGAGCGCATGGCAATCGGAGAACCTTTTATGGATGACCCTTCGAATGATAGTACTTTGGAAATTCCCTCAAGCGAAGGTGAGCCTGATTTTTCTCCCAAACTGATTAAACGATGAAAAACTTTTCTCGACTTTTCAGACAGTCCATCGATCATCGAGATACCCGATGTCGATGACGACGAGGAAGTGGAATATGTTGGTCATTTAGAAGGCGAGGCATTGGATTCAGCTGTGCGCGAGGTGCGTCGTAATGCCCCCGCTTTGGAAGTAATTGATTTGACGTCCTCGTTAGTTGATCCGCCGGTTATAAGGCGAAAGCGTAATCTTCTGCAAGAAGACAATGCCGTCGTTGAGTCATCACCACCGAAAACCAATCGAATCGTTCAGCAACTAAGTTGTCCAGTGTGTCTGGAACAGGCACTCCGCCCCTATTCGACACTCTGCGGTCATATTTTTTGCCACGATTGTATCACTCGCTCCGTCAAAGAGCACAAGAAATGCCCAATATGCAACAAACGTTTGACAGTAAAGCAAATTCATCAAATTTTCATCGACTTTGCATCCGATTCTAATGAATCAGTCTGAATGATACCGTCTTTTTCTGCTTCTTGGATTGGATTGGCAAACCTTTCTCGACATTTCCTATTTTGTTTATTTTTTTTTGGTTCCATTACTCATTACGTTTAAGAGCAAATTTTGTATCAAATGTTGGAAAGACTTCACTTATTATTATTCTTGAATAAATGTTCATAATTTGTAATTAAGGTTGAAATATCGTGGTTTGGTATGCTTCAACGAGATCATGTCTCCTTGCTTTGACGATGGTTTTCGAACCGAGTTCTAGCGGTTGCATACTCGATAGGCGCCAACCGACAATCCTTCTGCATGGTCAACGATTGAGGCACTTGCGATTGTATCGACTCAATTAAACTGTATTCGCCGGAAATTCGGCAAGATTCGTTGCGATGAAAATCTCATCAAGTGAGTTCGAATGTCGCAGTTTTGGTCCGATCAATTTAATGACGCTGGATGCGGTCGATGGCTTCTGAAACAACAGTACAAACATAATTTCCAATGGAGTCAATCACGTAACTCATCAAAAATTACTCATTACTTGTTGTGCATGCGCATTGCATGCTGTGTCTGCGATGAGAGACGCTCTCCAGATGGATGCTTCACTGAGTGCCAAGTGAGCCGTACTTTGACATTCTCTTTGGAATCGGAACTTTGTGCGCGTATGGAAAATGCGATGCGGCTTGCTTGAACTTTTCCGACGAATGAATTGACCAGAGAATTCATGTTAATTTCCAATTTACCAGAATCACTTCATTCTAGAAAAGCAGATGAGATCAGTCTAGACTTTCAGACGATAATGATCGGATATTATGCTAATTGATTCTGGATTTCGGACGAAACAAGTCGATTGGTGAAAAACACCTAATCAATCTTTAAATAAATCGATATTTCTCCGGGAATTGGAACAAATTTTCGATACATTTTGATTCATTTCTTTGATTGATGCGCACTTCAACGATCGGAAAGTAGGCAATATGCTTGACGATAAAAATGAGATTACATTGTCCTCCTCCATCGGGAGATTTCAAGTTTTCTGATATCACTGCGGTGCCGAAATTCTCCAATAAATATGCGACGCAGCTCGAAACCCGTAATAGTACATTCACGTACGTTCATTCACGAACGTGTACCGCTCTCCGATTTCGTTCATTGAGCAAAACAGTTCATTTTGAGAGAGATAGTTAATTTTGACAAATGTTTGGCGCAACATTGGTTTTGGCCTTGACTGGCCTGGCAACGGTTGCCTACTTCTTCTATCACTATGTCACCAAGAACAACGACTATTTCGCTAAGCGAGGAATTCCACATCAAAAGCCAACTTTTCTGTTCGGCAACACCTTCGACTTGTTTTGGAGAAAGAAAGGTTTGATTGAATTTTTCATAGAACAATATACGGCGTTCCCGAACGATAAGTGAGTACTTTACCATCCACTGCACGATGCACGTCTGGATTTGCCTGATTCTATTGCGAACCTTTCAGATTGACCGGATATTTTGATTTTCTCACACCAATCTACTTCATCCGTGATCCGGAATTGTTGAAGCAAGTCGCCATCAAGGATTTCGAATCGTTTGAAGATCACAAATTCATTCTGGAGCCCGAAATGTGCTCGCTAATGGGCAACACAATGTTCATGATGAAAGGTCAGAAATGGCGTGACATGCGAGCAATTCTGAGCCCGAGCTTCACTGGCGCCAAGATCAAGCAGATGTTCGATTTAATTCGTGAAGTCGCCGTCGATGCGAAGAACTTCATGTTGAACGATACCCCTAAAAATGGTGTTCGACAATACGACATGTACCTGCTGTCGTCAAAGCTCGCCAACGACGTGATTGCTTCCTGTGCGTTCGGCTTGCGAATCAATTCAATTGAAGATGAACAGAATGAGTTTTTCAAAATTGGTCAAACTTTTGAGCATTTGGGCTCATTTGAAAAAACCATGAGAGTCCTGATCAAAACCATCTTCCCCAGCATTACTAAGGCCATCGGCTATGAATTCTTGGAGGGACACATCAAAGAGTTCTTCAGACGGCTCATGCATCAGAATATGCAAGAGCGTCGCGAAAAGGGGATAGATCGACCTGACGTGATCGACATTCTGATGAAGGCAAAGGATAAGGCTGATCATTATATAGCAAGTGGAAAAGCTAGTGAGCTGACCGGGCCGGAGGCTGAGGTCATCCATTGGACTGACATGGAAATGGTGGCCCAATGCTTTGTGTTTTTCTTGGGCGGATTCGACTCGGTTACTTGGGTCTTGTGTGCCGCTACTTCTCGCATTGTAGATAATCCACATGTCCAGGAGAAACTGCTAGAAGATGTCGACAGATTGAAGGAAAAGCTGAACGGCCGAGAACTCACTTACAACGACCTCAAAGAGCTGAAATATATGGATCAATTCCTCGGTGAGCTACTGCGTCTGGATGGAGGTGTATTCGTCGAGCGCAAATGCACGAAGGAATATTACATAGAGGAAATTAATCAAACGATTCCAAAGGATGCGTGGGTTGTTTCCCCATCGTCAGCCTTCCAGCGTGATCCAGAATATTTTCCAGACCCTCAGAAGTTCGACCCAGAGCGATTCAACGAAGAGAACATACACAGCATCAATCAAGATGTGTACTTGCCGTTCGGTGCTGGCCCTCGGGCTTGCATCGGTCAACGATTCGCTTTGGTCGAGTTGAAAGTCATTCTATTTTACATGCTGGCCAATTTCACGTACGAAAAGAGCGAGAATACGCTTCCACTCAACGCTCACACTTCGTTCTTCGGGTTCAAACCAACCCGTCCTTTCTACCTGAACCTCAGAGCTCGCACACTTTAATTTGCCTTGCGCAACAACAAGTATTCGAGGGTTTGATAACGGTTTTCTTTTGTTTTTGTTTTTCATCTTCCGCAAAATGCTCTTTCGCTTATCTCTGCCTGCTGTAATCACCGCCAGTTTAACCCCCGATTCATTTCAATCGTTTGATGAACACTTAGGATAATACTGAGACTACATTGTCTCGGTCATATCATATTGATCGGGAGGGACTTGGCGACTATCGTCATTAATTTAATGAAAAGAAATTTTTCAAGAGCAAAACAAGATTTTAAACTTTGGTCGAATAAAAGAAACGGCACGAGTTGTAAATAAACGAATATCATATTTTTTGATTCGATTTTTCAACAATCGGAATTCATTTCTTGGTGTCGGTGGTCATGAATCATTCGAGCAGTTCTCCTGTATTTCGGCGCTGAATGAATGTCTCGGCCAGTCTGTGCCTTCCAGAAGCAAAGCCAAATCGATAATTGAAGATGCAAGCGCCAGTGAAGTCCACTCGATGGGCGCCTCCCGTGCTCTGCCTTCTGAATGACTTTTCTCAGAAAACCCATGACGACAATCTACTCCGGGTCAGTGATCGTTGCCGTGCGTCAGGTGGTAAATAAAATCCAGCATAGCGTTGATGCCATCGAAAATGGGGAAATTCCCCACGAAACGAGGAATTTTGAATTCCCATCACACTCAATTAGTGTTCATCGAACAGGATTTGAAAGCCAACGAAAACCACTTCAAAGTGGTCCATCGATCGCATTCGCCTTCGTGTGCGCCCTTCAATCGATGACACCGCGACCGACCGTTCCTTGTCGAATTCAATTTTCCCGGTTTGCCATAAAATTTCGATAAAAATGCAAATCACCAACACGTGTCGCATCGCGATGAAGATGAGTCGAATTCAAGGATCATCGTTGACAATCCCAAGAACACTTGCAGCATTCAACAAATTACAAAAGTTGATCGGCAACTTGGTCGTTTACCTACTCGAATGGGCCCGAAAGCGAATCGAATCGATGAATCGTCAAATCGCATTTCGGATGTCCCCCAAATATTCCGAAAAAGCAGAGGAATTCCTTGCCGCGCGCGACTGTAAGCAAACACTGGCAGCCGTTACGCTTCAACACAATCGCAATTGGAAATTTGTCACATTCAACAGTTTGTTTGTCTAATTAATTGCTGGTGTGCGGGACACGGCGATTTCGGACGGGTTTCGTTTTCGTTATTATTATTATTTTTTTGCCATCGTCACGATGACTCCGACACCCATCGATCGGAATCATCGGTCGAAAACCATCGAAAATGAATTTTATGACGGATTGCTCAACTCATCGAGCCTTTTTTCTCAGGCACTTTTCGCGAGTGCTAACCGATCGCGGTAATTGTTGGTCATTGGCGAATGTTTCATGGAAGATTTTCGAGATCGCTTTCGGACGGGTGTTTTTAGCATTTTTGTTTTTTTCGCTAAAAATGTTTGCTGAACTCATCAATGCCGACCGAAAGTGATTCCAAAAATTAGAATCGTTTTTAATGTGAACACGCTTACTTGCAGAAATTCAAATGAAGAAAATGCTCGCCACTCAAAACACCGATAGCCGCTTCACTCATTCCATTTTCGGTCGTTTGAGAGTCGCGAATGGGAGATGCGACAATAAATTGATTGTTCAGTGGATGGGGCTCTGCTGTCATCGTTTTGTTTTATTTTTTGAATAAATTTTTTTTGCGTAGTTGCGATTCTCGAATCATGTTAATAAATGTTTAAGAGCTTTTACCGCACCATTTATCAAACGCATGAGCGTAGAGATGCGCAAATGCGGCTGAGCATACGTCAGCGATATCAAACGACTGGAAATCACCTCGAGGGACAAAGCCTCCGAGAGCAAAACCAGTGGCTTGTGGTCATTGACGTTGCATTCCTCGCTTGATGACGTCCATGCGTTTGCCAGCACTCGAGAACCATTCCAATCTCGTGTACCTAAACTCTGACCAGCGAATAACGCAAATAATGATCATATCTTCGAAACGATCGGTGCCTGCAGAACCAGAGAGTTCGGCAAATGAATGACGTCAATTGGTTGATACGATTCAGTGAGGTGCATCGCGCTCACCGGTAACGTTGACGTTCGAATCGATTTTTTTTTTCGCTCACATTTTTTAATCCGAAACAGTAGCGCATCGGGCCTATGACGCATGCGCAATCAAACGAGATGCAATCGAAGGGAAATGCACAAGGCGAATTGAGCTGCGCACATTGGACGCCAACCAGTCGGTCAATTTTCGCATAACACTTGATCTTGAATTGAACAAAAGGCAAACATAATTTAATAATATCGATTGCGAGAGTCAACATGGAATGCATTGCATTATATAACGTCGCGGTGCGCTGGTGAAAATGCACGCGACTGACTGGCCGTCATCGCGGCGAAGTTTCGCCTTTGATTGCTGTTTCACTTTTGCCAATTTTCTACTTCAAATCCATTTTCATTACAATTTTCCTTTGAACGATCGTAGCATTGAGTTTTAACGAATTTATTGGCAAATCAATGAACATACGATCGCATGCACATCCGGCGGAACGTCAAATAGCAACAACAATGTTGTTTATTGCCCTTTTGGAGAGCGGAGTGGAATTTCGATCGAGCGAATTTGTTCGCTTTTCCTTGTCGCAATTTTTCATGAATAATTCCAATGGCAAATCGTTCTCGGTGTTCTACATATTTCACTGACATTCGATTGCGCGACGCAATGCGATCAGTTGTTTTCATCGTCGTCATCGGCACTGGTGTAAATTCATTTGCAAAAGCAACATGTTGCATTGACGAGAACGCAGATAGGCGTGCATTGCAAGATGGAGTTTGTGTCGCCGGCCAAAGTGGTTGATATTTCAATGAAGTCAGTTCAGAGCGAAACAAATACCATGGGATATTTTGTTGTGCGATGGGTTGAAAGGTTCGAAGCCAAACCAATTTTAAGGTCGAAGAAATGCAGAATCGAAGCCATCTCCGAATGGAAATCACTGACGCAAGCAGTCCCGAATCGTGGTTGACGTGAACTAACGACACAAACGACAAGCAAAAAAGCGAAGGAAAAAATGCCACTCACTCAATGTTTTATTGCAAACGTGTATTTAAGCATCAATCAAGGCGAGCAACTCGAGTGCAATGCAAATAATTGTCTGTTGAACAGCATCAATTCAGCCGTTGATGAAATACGTTCAGACTCTGAACTTCAGAGCGCACAAGTTGGGGCCGTTGAGAGACAATCGCCAACGGGGAGCTATCATTCTGATTCATCATAAATGCTTTGTATTTCGAACACGATCATCTTCGCCAAGCAAATTGAGCCCGGCAATTTCTGCAGCGTCATCGGCGCACTTCTCTATACGCGACAGCAATTAACATTGTTTCGGAGACAAGATTGACGTGAAAGAACACTGAACATTGTCTCTATCGCAATAGCTTAGTGTGGCGGTGGCTCAGAGTCATCAATCCACCGATGATTGATTTATTTGATCGGAGCTTGCCTGTTTTTGTCATTGCACTCTTCGTCCTTGTCGTCCTCGATGTCGATTTGTTTTCATTCGATTTGACGCAAAAAGTCATTGAAGATGATGGGCTGTGACAACAATGAGGTAGACGACGTACGAGAAATGCGATTGATGAGCCTTTTTTCGTGGGTCGATCGCAAATCCGATGTGACATTCATGTAACCGGACGATGAGCGACGCAAAGTTGTTGAACATTTGACGTTTGAAAATCTTTCTGCCAGCAATTTTTGGGGCCGGGGATGTGGTGCATAGGGACGAACCGTTTGAATCACGTGGCACACGACTCACGCCCAACTTACTCTCTGTTATCCCCAGGTGGTTGATGATGATGACGATTGAAGCATTCTTCATAATCTTCGTCTTCTTTTCCTTCTTCATGAATTCGCTTCGACTTCAAATTTGTCAATTTGTAATGATGATCGGCGACGGTGATGTGTTGATCGAAGCGATGATGCAGAATTCGTCTTAGTATGTTAATTGTTTGGTTAAACAATTAATGTAATTAAGCCATTGGCTTGTTGTTTGAATATTCAAATATGATTACGTGAATGGTCAAAGTGCTTGAATCGATCGATGCTGCTGATTTGGCATTTCGTACCAATTCTAAAGTTCGTGTAATTTTTGTTCGAGTTTGCAATGTATTCTGAGCCTGTTTTTCTGTCGTTTCATTTGCGAGTGTGTGAGTATGTGAGTATGTGTGTGTTTGTGTTTGGGGCCTCTCTATCCAAGAGTAACTGAATGACTGAATGACCGAATAAAATCCCCTCAAATAGTTGTTTCAGTCGTCGTGAAACTCAACTGTTATCAAATGGTAAGACAAATGGAAATGTTCTTCGGCGAATTCCAAGTCGTAATTGAATGATGCTCATCACAAAACAACAGCAAATAAAAGCACTTGACGGCGATTTGCAAAAGCATCGGACTTTTGTCCGTATTTCGGATTGTTTTGTGTTAATTGTCGAATGTGTGACGGAATAAGTACCGGTTCGGTTTGAGGAAATGAAATCATTCATCGATCGATTCGGTGACCAGTGGGTGTGCGAGAGGCATTCGGCTGTGTGTGTGCTCGCTGACCATCTAGAAGTGAATCAATGTCAACGTCCAATAGTTGTCTAAAGAGTTGAAGAAAAAAATTCGAAAAGAAAATCAATCGAATCGCGCATTGATATTGAACTTGGATCTCTCGATTGATGGTCGACGAGCTTACGCATGTATGCTCGCTGCTATGGCAAATCACACGAACTTTCCAACACAAAACGATCAACTAACAATTGAAGGGCCCTCCAAAACGATGTATTTAAACTTTCGAGTGGGTTTTGAGCTTTTGTCAATTGGACATTGGATTTCGTTTGTTTCGTTTGTTCGACTTTGGCAGTCTTGACGTTTTCAGTCATGAATATTTGCGTATGAGCGCGTTGTCGTCGTTGCGCCGATCGGATACCGTGCAAGTGATCAGGGCCCTGGTATGTTTATTGTGTCAATTGCAATGGGATGCGGAATTATTTTCGGACAAACGATCCCATTCAAAAAGCCAGCCAGAGTTCAAGCGTTCCATGGTATTTGCGCAGCTCACATGATTCCAGGGTCCAATCACAATGCAATTGATTATTGCGTTTGCGAATTCTCGACCACAAAGTGGCCAATTCATTCCATTCAAGCGATGATGACACGCATTTTTTTCTCTTTGACTCGGTGAAGGGCAGAACACATCAAATGCGGAATCCCCACGGAACGAATAGGACTTCATCCGATATGTGATGTTAATGGATCCGGGACAAAACCCGAATGCAACAAAACTGGAATTTCCGCTGACTCATGCTGAGAACGATGGTTTATCTTCGGCTTACCTTCGAGTCGACTGTCGACCATTGGCCATCAACATTGACTTTGAGGGAACGGCAATTCAATTGGATTGCACCGGAAAATGGTGAGACGGGCTCATTGACTTGAGATTAACGATCAGAATTCGAACGTCCCATCGACATTCATCTCAAGTTGATTGTACTCCACAGGCACTTGATCGGTGAACTTCCGCTTCGATCTCATTCGCATGAAGAATATTCATATCGGTCCGTTTCCGAATTTGGAGGACTCTCCAATGGCTGATGTCATCCTGGATATTCGATCTCGATCCTCGACACGAGCTCAAATTCGAATCCCCGCTACGATCGTTTTGTTGTTGTTGCTTTCGTCATATGCTCAGAATCGTGATAATCCTGAACATGTAATTAACTTCATGCACAATTACGACTAATCAAATGGCTCTTACGTTGCTTAATAACTTGATGGTGTTGTTTGTTGCAGTGTTGGAAATTGCATTCGTACATTGGGTAACATTCGCATTGCTAGCGAGTCGGCCTGCCCATTCCAGTGAATTTCCTATTCGGTGACAAAACGCTCGGCGAAACGTTCATTCCACCAAAACTGACCTTTCGAATGGCCAATTCTCCGAATGACCTTCTCGAAAACACCATCTTGTCTCAAATTTCAAATGCACACATTTTAAGGCATGAAATTATTCATTCATTATGAATGGCCACTTGACCGAGCCGCGAGAGGAAAAAAAGTCTAATTCTCAATCGATTTGACAGCTGTGAATGGCGACGGGGCAAGTACTGACATTTGACATTGGCAACTGGGCGCGATGACGGTCTGGGTCACCACCACGTCACAGTTGGCACATCACCAGAGGAAATGGTGAGAGTGCCCCGCGAATCGGTGATCCGTAACCAACCGAATGGCAATCGACAAAAGCAAAGATTTACTAATCGATTGTGGCATAAATTGTCTTTCATGCGGCATTTCGCCGAAAAAACAAAAATTCAAAAACGAAATGAAACGAACGAACAAATGAATGGAGAGAAGTAGAAAAAAAGCACACAAACCAGCCAGTCAGCTAGTCGGCAAAAGCGATTTGAAATGCGATTACATTATACAAGCTATTTTAAATGTTTCGTTTTTTTTTCTTTTATTTTGGTTTTTGCCTTCTCGTTTTCACGTTGGTGACACAAAGTGAAATTCCGAATTGATATCAGGTGGTTGTGCACACGGACACAGCGGATCGGTGGATGAACGAGGCGAAAACGAGACTCAGAAGTGTCGGAGCATGACACGAAGGCCGGTCACCCGAAATTGCCGTGGACCCCATCGAGAAAACGCACAAACTATCGAATGTCGTCAATGAAATCATATTTCAATCTAAATTTTAGCAATTACCATTATGCATTGTGCACACTAGTGTGGTGTATGGGTGCATGCAGAACGAATAGGCCAAATGCGATGATGACGATGATTACGACGATTACGACGACTACGACTACGACGACGACGCGACGACGACGACGCGATGACGACGACGACGCCACATGATGAACTCGATGAAGAGGAACGAACGTTTTACACATGAAAGGTACATTGCTAGGTGCACACACAGCCGTCGTCGGTCGGTCGTGTGACATAAATGATAGCAGCGGCAGCGACAACAGCAGCAACAGCAACAGCAGCAGCAGTAGAAACAGCAACAGCGACGGCCCCGTTGTTGAACAAAACAGCTACAAAAGCAGGAGCAACAAACAGCTTGCTTCTTCTTCTGCCGCTGTTGCTGTCACTTGTGTTCCAATCGTGAATGCTGTGTATGTGTGTTTGTACGTATGCTCGCCAGTGTGCGTGCACACTGTCATGTGACTGTATGTGTCGGCTGTGCGTACAATCGAGCGCCTGTGCTCACACAAACCACCAACAACACTCCGCCAATACACAAACAAATCTAACTTAAATCGATAGAGGGGTTTTTTGAGCAAAACCTGACAGAATTATTGAATTTAACTTTAGTTCCCATTTAGTAGTGTGTTCATCAACCTAGTGCTTTTTATTTAACTGAGAGAAACA
>JANSTV010044444.1:0-47664 GCA_027564135.1 Lestremia cinerea
GTATGCGTATTTTTAGTTGTGTCAGTTGATTCTATTCTCAAAAATGGCCTCTACTCTGAATGAAAAATAAAAAAAAAATTTCATTCGGAATAGAATTCCCAAAATGCTCTGCACAATTCAGATGGTGGGACCCGATGCGTTCAATTATTGCAGTCGTTTGACAGACTGCTCGAAAAAATATGGCCGCTGACTTTTGCTGCAGTTGGCTGTCATTCCGAAGTGAGGGGCATGAGACCGGAGAGCAGACATGCAATCCGGTTTTCATATGGTTTCAAAAGAGCCGGCCGATAACGATTCTCTTGATATCATTCGAACAAGCTCAATATGGTAGAGCATTCCTTCGGGAGACTCCCATCTCACTTTCTCCACCATATCTCTGTTGACGATTTGCATCCACCTGGAATGTTTTAGAAACATCTGCCGCAGACAAAACATTCACACACACGCTCAACTTTCGCACCAAACGTAGATAAGACACAAACGCAATTACACCGTTCAAACATGAACCGCATCCAGAGATAGGCGTCCCACATTATTTTTTGTATTTTTTTTCTGTTGAAAAGGAATATAAATGAAGAATGCTTGCGATTATTCGCTTGGCGAAGGTAAAAGACAGTTCTCGGTGAAAGCACACATTTTTCGTAGGTAAAAAAATACGAAATCATCGTCTGAATGATGTTCGAGTCGTTCACGTTGGCAAATGTCCAATAGCGGCTACTTGACTTAGACATTGGGAGATGTTCCAGGCAAATGGAAGAATGCCAGTTCATTTTCAAAATTATCATGCTTGCGATAACCCTTGTGACAAATTGTGGAAATGCCGTTAGCTTGGTTGAAGGTCGTTGGAGGGTTTTGAATCAAATGCTCGGTTTTGGTGATTTTTTTCCTAACTCTTTTGGAATAGCACATGTATTATTTGTTGTTGCTTTTTTTTGTTGTTGTTTTTTTTGTTTTGTTGCTGGACATTCATATTCAGCTATCAAACAATTGTTTGGACTGTGGATTAATGAATGACTCATGATAATCGGACCGTTGTATTCAAAAATCGGACCGTTGTATATAAAAAGTAACCAAACAACGAAAATCCCACAATACAGATTTTAGCATTTCTTTTTTTTTATTTTGATTCTTGTTGTGGACGATTCCGATTTGTAAATATAGCAGCTGATGAAAGGCAATTTCAGAATATTCTTTTGCGTCCCACCAACCGTATCGAATGCATGTTCATTAAAACAAATTTTCTGTTATTATTCGCAATTTTTCAGCTTTTCTTTTTAAATATTCAATTCAATGAATGACGTTGTCGACCGACTTCAGCAAAACAAAAGATCACTGTGTTGAGACTATGGTTCACTCACGAAAATCTCGCGTCGGACTTGCGATGAAATCACTGAGCGCTTTTCCGGGAAAATTGCCAAGAAAATTTTCCTTCACATTTTCTCCAAAGGGTTCATTGTTTGTTCACATTTGAAATGCAGTCTCGTTTGAGGGGTTTCCCACGGAAGATTCAGCGTTCAGATTGAAAGAAAAAGTTCGGGGAGATCTTGCGATGATTTTTCGGAGCAAAATTTGATGCATTGTCTGGGTGTTTTGCGTCCCAAAAATTTACTTTCTATGCAATTTGTGGGTTTGTGTTTGATTGTGTGGAGAGTTTAATAAATGTTTAAGTGTAAAATAACTTAAAATAATCCATATTCGTTATTTTTTTTAACTAGTGGAACATTGTTGAACTCTCGGTCCATGATGGTAGCCCTCTTCCTCATCCTCATATGCTTGTCGATGGTGTCGATTCCGTGCATCTTGCTCTGGATCCAAGTCAATCTAAAAATGATTGATTGATTTGATTAGTAATCGCTGTTGACTCGAAAGAAAATCTAGAGCATCGAAAGATGATAGTTACCATGTGGCATTCTTCAGCTTCAATTGGGAGATTGACAACAGGCCGGGGAGGTAAGCATTTTTCCAAATCTGGGATGATGAGTTGGGGTAATTTGTCCGGGAATACGATTTGGAATTGAATGATGAGACGTCCTTTCTCAAACGGATTCTTGTATTGTGGCATGCCTTCGCTCATGATATATTTGAATGAGTCGTGTTTAATCACTTCGCCCGGTAGGCAGGTGACCACCAAATCGCGATTATCCAAAGTTTTAATGACTTTCTGGAAACCGCATAAGGCCTCAACCAATTGCAATGGCATGCGCATGATAAGATCTTGCTTGGAACGTTTGAATACCGGATGTTCTTGTTCATCTAAGACGATTACGATGTCGCCAGGTTGTAATTCAGGCTCTTGATCCCCTTCACCACTGAATATGATCTTCTGTCCATCACGCATTCCTTTTTCCAAATGCACCTCGAGAATTTTACGTTCTCGTACAGTTTTCTTGCCATTACACGTCTTGCAACGATCTTTCGGGTTGATGATCTCACCCTGGCCATGACAATGGCTGCACACTTGTTCGATTTGTTGTGCCATGCCTGGCGCAATCATATGAATTTTTACTTCGATTCCATGGCCTCGGCACGTAACACATTTCTCGGTAGCACCTTTTTTACCACCACGTCCCTCACACTTATCACAGATGATGCTCTTTTGTAATGCCAACTTGCGAACAGCAGCATTATACAGTTCCTCCAATGTGACGACCATCTGGTGGACAAGATCCTTGCCACGACGTTCACGTCGCCTTAAACGAAAATAGAATCGAAAATTAATTTACTGATATCGCATTGCGTCAATTCCACAACCCGCAACCATCATAATCCGGTTGGACGGATAAGCCAAATTGTGACCGCACAAAGCATGTGAAAGCCCACGGTGAAGCTCGCACAAATGAAATCAACCTCGAATTACCTCAAGAAAGAAAATTATACGCAAAAACACAGCCAAAAAAAAAGAAAAAGCATGTCAATCGCACACCACCACAAGCCGCATCGGCAGATCTGAACGGAAGTTGGCCGATCAACGTTGTCTTCGTCGTACAGCCCATGCGAATGTCATGTGTTTGTCGACGACGCGGTTGTGATATGCGTAATTATGTGCTGTGGTACACATGATCGAGTAGTGGAAAAACTGGACGCATGTAACGTGCTTCGAAAACGCATGTGTGATGAACATTGAGACGATGTTTTTGATGGTTATGGCCCAAATGCAAACCATCGATACAGGAAAAACAAAAGCAACAACAACAGGCCAATGGGTTGTCTCTTATCAACTGATGATTCATTTGACGTTATTTCCTCACAGCATTGACGGTTTACGTTATGGATTTGCGATATTTCGGTTGCGCTAAAATCTTGACAAAAAAAAGACGAGGCCTACCTGCCAGAAGAGAATCCACCGCCAAAGAACATGTCGAAGATGTCCATCGGACTGGAGAAACCTCCACCACCGCCGGCACCTTTCTTAATGGCCGATTCACCACCCTCATCGTAAATTTGACGCTTCTCTGCATCCGACAGAACTTCATAAGCTTGAGAAATTTGTTTGAATTTCTCGCCCTCATTGGGGTTCTTGTCGGGACTGTTGTGTGAAGAGAAGAAGCAAAAGGTGAAAATTCTCCGTTTCGATTCGAAGCGATGGGCAGCATCAACTTACTGGTATTGAAGAGCGAGCTTGCGGTATGCCTTCTTGAGTTCTTCTGGTGTGGCGGTCGGCCGTACACCCAGAATGTCATAGTAAGCTGTTTCTCGGACCATGATTGCAACTCAACCAGATTATTTGTGCCTAAGCCAATGAGAAAAGAAATTAATTTGAATAATAGTGAGCAAATGTAATTCAAAAAAATGCTAATTGTGCGCATCGAGTGACCGTAAAATAATTCAAAAACAATAGAACAATTATTCGTTTCGTTACAAAATGGCGATTTGTCGAACGATTCCATTGAGGGTTTTGCCTTCAACTTCCTGTTACCAATGACCTGCCGCGGCACGCACACCGCAGTATGATTTCGGGAAAATCCACATGAATCGAATATGATTCTCGGATATGAGCCTCAATTACAAGAATGCAACCGATTTTTTGAGCTCAGATCCAATCGACCAGAAGGCAAGAAATCAAGAAGAGCAAAAAAAAAATCGATTTTCACTTTTTTATCGTCGACTGTACCTTTTTCAAAAAATATCTTTATTCAATTGCCAATGCGTTTTATGTATCGAATAAATTTTTTTTGTTTTTTCGAAAATTGCGTTTGAAAATAAGTGATTCAAATGCGATTCGCACGATTACAATGCGGATTTTATAATGAAGTCGCATGTACCTTTGATCACTCGACTCAGAATATTCAGCGAAAATTCTAGAAACTTTTCGATTTTCAATGCACGAATACAACCGCAATTCTCACACCAAATTCACAAGAGAATGGTATGACTGACACTGAAGTACTGGCTCAAGTTGAAAGCATCACCATGCATGATGACATTTGTGTTGTCCGATGTGTGGATGCTTCTGGTTTCTTCATATCGTTGCTTCGCTATAAAATTGCTGTTCAATGCATTCACTTCGTTTCGATTGCGTTCGGCGAAATTATTTTTGATGAAAATGCCTATTCATTGGAATAAGGGACAGGGTCATTAAATTTCAAACCAATTCTCAACAATTCTCAACAATTCTCAACAATTCTCAACACCACCTTACATGGTAACCTCGTCTACAAAGTTCAATATGGGTTCCACAAACAGGGCGTCTCCACCGAATTTCAGTTAATCAAACGAACTATTCGAATCGATTGTTTGAATGAAATTAAAAGTAAACTTCTTCAAGCATACTTGCTTAAGTTTATTTGCAAAACATAGTTTTTGAAATTAAAGTGTAAAAAATAAATCCGTATTTGCTTATTCTCTTAAGGTTCGATATACGAATTGACTAGTATTTACATCATCATCAATTGCCTTAACACTCATCCAATACACGCAAACATACACGCCAGTTGGCAAATAAATAAATTCCCGAGCTTCAAACTCCCGTCAATTACTCCTACTCAATTGAAAATTGTATAGTCGTTCCTTCGTACGAGAAAATCCCGCCAAAGATGTGTCGAGCACTGCCAAAGTGTCGAATGCGATAGATTCCTCGTTCGGTGGTTTCTGGAATTTCCCAAAATACTTCCAAATGACTGTGTCCCAAGACGATTGACGTTCGCTCCCAGATGAATCTATAAGAATTTTAGAAACGGTTTTAGTTTCTCGGAATCGAGTCTCTAGATGCGATTCAACTTACGATGTTTCCCAATTCGAATCTGCCGCAATAACTTTCCAAGCGCCATTTGGTTTGAACATTTCAATGCTGAAATAGGTTTTCTCATGTTGAAGATTATTCCTTGGATTGCCTGAGATGAAACGTGCGCTAACACGATCGCCTAGACGGTAACGATCTTTGGGTTCACGGACCACTTCGCCAAATCGTCTTCCAATGGGAGTTCCATCGTAGAACACCGGTGGTGTTAATGATATCACTTTGTCATCGAGCGGCGGTGGGTAAGGTCCCGGCTCAAGAACCTCATTCGTCGCAAGAGCTTTGGCCAATTTCTCAAATTGTTCCAAGTACAGTGTCAGCGTGTGTGGCCCGAAGATCGTTGATGCACCTTCGTACCGTTGAATTTCGTATTCTTCCGGCGTGGCCACGTAACTCGTGTAAATGTTCGACAATCCAGCCAGAACTACTTGAACTTCGGAATGTCCAGCTTGCAGAATAGCATTCCGCACTACATTTCGCACTCGACGCCCTGACATTGTTGTGAATTCCCCGGGCAATGCTGTTATCACAACGTCACCGATTTGGAGTATTTGCGTGGGTACGATTTTCGGTTGCCAATCGTATGGGAATTTAACGCGTCCTGTGGCCAAAAGTATTGGCTTCGGTGCCTGGCATCTAATATCATCTTTGGTTGGTTGCGCCAGAAAGTCACGCACTGTGTTCCACAAGGGATTGTCGGTGGTTGTTCCTTGGGTAAAGTCGAAAGCGCCCGGCCCATCGGTTGTTCCCGCTGCAAAGCTGTATCCCATTGCTGGTAGACAACCGGAGACCTGTAGGGATTTTCCCCTAAAGTTTAACCTCTTCAGGATAATATCTCCGTCCAACACTCACCTCTTGGTGTTCCTTCGTTTTCGGATTAAAATATCTACCCTTCGCCGCAGGCATGTCAATGAATTGATGAACGAATTGTATGTCTCCGACAACTTCTCGTCCCACTGAATTCTTCAGTATTGCTAATGCACCCTCGTACAGTCGCGTCGCAATAATTTTACAACTGTCAAATTGGTTCTGTCCAGGCCCGGATGCAAAGCATGGACCTTCCTTTGCCGGACATGAAGATTTGTAAAGATCACAAGCCTTTCCGGAGTACTCACACTTTGGTCCCATTATGTTGGGGGAAACATCTCCCAAATTGGCTGATGCAAAAGCTGCCACAAATTTCCCCTGAAATCGTTCCAATTAGTCAATCATCGTGACAGTTGACCGGCTATTTCTTACCCGGCCAGGGATGTTATTCGGATTCATGTGATTCTCCAAGAGCAGTGCCGCATAGCCAACATTGTCTGAAGTAACCAATCGATTAGTGTTGTTCATCGAGGTCGGATGCACAGCAAACCAATTGATGGCTCCGATGTAATTGTTATTGTCGTCGACAAATCGCAGTTGTGTGAGAGTCTTGTCGGTGTCGTGTTGATATCTGCTCAAAAAACCATTCAGAATCCACTCAAGAAATCCATCTGACATCAATTCTTACTGAGCTCGTTCTTCTGCGGGGTTATTCAAGTACGATGTTGGACTTCGATTTATGCTTGCATCCAGGATTTCAGTCTCTCCAATAAATATTCGGCCATTCTGTATGCTTTCATGGGCTCTGACGACACTCTGAGGAAGGAAATGTTCGATAAGTAACGTTGGATGGGCGAAAGGAGCACGTCAAATAACTCACATTATAAATGCCGATAACCAAAGCTCGATAAGTTTCTGGAACGAATCCAAATGTGGACATATCGTAGAGAAGGTACATCATGAAACCCCCAGGCGTCCCATGGGAATGGGTTCCGCTGATCAGAACGTTGTCCATCGAATAAATATCGCCATATTTCTTTTGAAGCTTATAAACGACCTGTTCCAGGGAAAGATATTTCAATGAAACTCCAGTTCTGTGTCGCACGCATCTTACTCACATCTCGTTTGATTGGATGCGAAATCATGGCTCCATCAACGCTGACAAAAACTGCCCGTTTGTCATTCTGCTCAACGATAAAAGACCGTGCATATTGTCGCAAATGAATGCCATGACCCTTTTGCGTTATTTGTGCATATCCCATCTGAAACGAGCAATCAACAGAAATGAATTTTGTATCAACGGAAAACTATTTCGAATCGAAATGAATTGCTTGCACGGCATCTTTTTTATGTCTGGGCGGTTCGGCACGAAACAGCAGCGAATATCGCACAACAATTGTAAACCAGTTTTTTGCCTTCGATTAAGACCGACACTCATGTTTTGCTGTTGTGCATGTTGCATGCAACACCCGGCGCAATATACTGACGCGGAGAGTGAATTGATCATAATCGATGATTTACGTAATGTATTTTATGAGTTTTTCTATGATTTTCCGTAATTTCGTCAATGGAATCGATTATTTCGGGGATTCAATCAATGCCTCGAAGAATTGCATCGACCGAGTTTTGTTCTCAAAGAACCGGTCAGCTATATGAAAGCGAACGTTTTAATGACTTGCGCATTTGGTCAAGATCGGCAAGAGAACCAGCGGCAGAGGAAAACGACCAACGCGGCACGGTGTTGAAATGTGAGAAAAATAAGAATTTTTTCGAGGTTTTTTTTGTGAAATCTCTCGTTTTGCATGCAGTTCTCAAATCGATGATATTTTACTTTTTCAGCAATTGCATCACTTCGTTTTGCCCTTCGAAGTTTCATTTCGAAAATCACTTCAATTATTTTGTTTACGTTTTTATTTGTCTTCGCAGTGTCGATCAATGATCGAATGTTAAAATTGTTCAATGGAAGGAAATCCTTCAGGGTTTTTTCTTCTTCTTCTTCTTGGCAATCGGCCAAATTGCTTCAAATCGTGCGAAAAAAACCTTCAAAGTATATAGGCCTTGAAACCGCTGATTGAAGTGAAATTTGATCTTACGAACTCAGATACTTGAGTGATTCAATGAGATGATCTTCGCAGGAGATGATCTCCAAAAAATCGAGTGATTTCTTCACAATATTTTCTCATTTCTCAAACAATGTAATTAAACCTATAAGTGTCCAACCAAAAATACTCACAAAAACAATCTCAACCGGAGGTCCCGTACAATCAGCTCTACCAACACCAATTTTATATCCTTTGGCAATTTCAATCGAACAAACAATCATCACCAGAATCCAATACAGTTTCATTGTCGATAATTTGTCGTTGGCAATCAATCACTCGCTTTTAACAAAATTTTGCCTCCCGAAAAACAACCGTTGTCTCGCCAAATCTCAGCAGCACTCACAACCCAACCGGACTGATTATAGTCAAGTTCAAATTACAACTTCAGCAAGCGATTAAATGGAATATTATAGTCGATTGCTATTGTAACAATCTTGTTTGTACAGCCAGTGTTGCACCTATGAAATGAAACAGCAAGCAGAATGAAAATGAATGTTAGAATGACGAATCAGATTTTGTGGTGGTGAAAACAGGCAGACAAACGGGTCGACTGAAAGCCGCAAGTATCGAACAAAAACCCGAAAACCGAACAATAACTTAAATATTAAAAACAGCAAAATAAAAAAAATAAGAGAGCGAGAGAGAGATAGAGAGAGAAAAGGCAAACAAAAACTGAAAGGGAAATGTTTGTTGTGATAAAATATCACAATAAAAATTATCGCTAGCGCACCACGCTCATTGTGCCACTGGACATTCATTGCATCGCCAAGTCAATGTATTCGTCCCGTTTGATTGGTGTGATCTTTGTGTGTGGTGACCGTTTGTTATTGTTTATTATCAACCACTGTCCTCGGTTTCTGTCGTTACTGGCCAACACCATTGCCGTCGAATGCTTGAACAAAAACCTATTATTAATTTATTATCAAATCATTCGAATAAAAATGCACTCGATTGTGCTGAATCTAAATCGACAAATCGAGGAGAACAAAGCGATTTTCATTCAAAAGAAGACGCACAAGCGAACATCACTGTTGAACAGCAATCGAGACGGTCGACCGCTATCGTTCTTTCTCCCGGCCGACTGACCACTTGAGAATCAATTAACATTTACCCCACTTGGTAGTGCATTCGCCTGTCGTCCAAGCATGGACAGCTTTAATGGAACGGAAATGTTTCATATAAGAAAAAAGACGGGCAAGTGATAAGATTGCTTCGAAAAATAAAGTGGAAATGCGCGTTTTGACCGTAAGCCGATTGATTGTCGGTCAAATTGGATTCATGTGACGCAGTCCCGATGAAACCAGCGAAAGTCAAATTGAAACTGTGTGACGATGACGCAGACAGATTCCCTTTCAGTTGACCGACGGCGCACTATGAATCCCATTGTGATATCATTGGCAATGGCCTCGGGGGGTCAGGTTCTAATTAGGCAATTACCGTGACCCTGAACTGCATGAAATTATGAATTTCGGCAAAATCTCCGGTTGAAATGCCTGTAGCGATGCACTTGACTTGACCGCTGTTGAATGAAAATCAGTGTGATGAATCAACAGCAAGGCAAAGCGTTGTTATTCAGTTGTTATTCTCCGTTACGTAAAATGCTTATTGAATTTTCAAAATCAATTATTTTCAAAGTGGCTTCATTGATGAAGACATACAAAATTGAAATGTTTCATTATTTTTAGGCGATGCGACGTTTCAATGTCAATCATGCTTTCGATTGAAATTCGTCAATTTCGCGCTTTTTTCGAATTGCATGAATGATTTTTTGGGCGATAATGTTGCGTGTCTAGTTGGTGTATGTGGATTGCTTACAATATGGGATACAGTTCAGTGAGTGCGGCTTGGATGCGTGATGTGCAATCCATGAGGATAAGCCTGTCATCGCGGGTCACAGGCCAACTAAATGTCGAAGAGGATTAACATAAGACATTGTCACGTTTCCCGAAGCAGATTACACAATCCATTTGAAAATAAATGCCGGAATGGAAATCATCATCCGCAACTTTCAATGAAGAAAGCAATAAAAAAAAACACCAACCCATCAAATTGCGATGAGCCGCACGCCTCGAAAATCTTTGAAATCTGCGAGACCTTGACTATTAAACGTTAATGTCATCCAATGCGATTGCGTTTCGTGCGGTGTGTAAAAATCGTGCAATCAACGTGCGAATGTAATATGTATTGACTGATTAAAATCCCGAATTGCATTAATTGCCGCAAACAATGGAACGGTACATCAGCAACGACATTCGTCATAATATTGCGCGTGTGTAACACTTACCGAATGCTGAATGCCCAACACATGTCTTCGTTGCGATACGATACGTCGATCCGGACGATAGTATTTGTGTATTCGACAGAAGTGAGGAAAGAAAGAATGAAAAAAACAGGCTGATCAATTTCTTTGTAAAAATCACATTTCATGCGTTTCGGACAATTGAAATGGAAACATCCAGTCTGGCCGATTGTGTTTGCAGGAAAACAAAAACAATCAATTTGCACACGCGACAGACACAGACACAACGCACAGAACTACACACATGTGGATTGTACGTGGAATGACGACGATGCGGCTGATGAATGACCAACGCGAACAAATAATTGTCTCACAACGATATCAAAACAGAGTCATCGCGTCCACATATCAATAGGATCGCACATATCATAACGAACATAAAACAAATATTATTCAATAGCAATAGCACGCCAGCAACACTAACCGCGATGCCGAATCGAACCGAAGCGGATTACTTAACAGCAAAATATGTGTTCAACACAGCCAACTATTTGGATTATTTAATATATTTTGCACGTTGTACAGATCGACAGAGGAACGTTGTTGTTGAATCGTATGCGACAACATCACCGAATCATCGAAATCCACCGTTTCAAATGACTGTCGACCGTCCACCAGAGATATGATAATGTTTGCACGACACACTGACCAGGCAACGGCACAAGAAACAAAAAAATTAAAAACAAAAAAAAACGGCAGCAGAAACTATCCAAAATCCGTACAAAATTTGTTCGATGCCTGACGTCGTTCGATCAACATTCAATGCATCACTATGTTTTCGGGAGAAAGCGACCGTTTTTCAATTCAATGATCAACTTCATCGATGAATTGACATATTTCTTTTGACATTGTCAATGTTTAATCTTTTGTCTTTATTGTTTCCCAAACATTTCACACGCACACACACAGGCAAGCAACTGCAAAAGCATAACGCAATTTGAAATTCCAATCTGATCATCCGATCCATTTTCGAATCGATCATGCATTCGATAGCGCGACTCCTTGGGGTTCAATCAACTCCTTGTGACACATTTTTGATGTGATCGGTTTGTTGGCCGCAAAGCTGGCGCTTCCGATGACACAGCACTTAGCGAAGACCGCGAATCACTTGTCTTATCGATAGCGATGGATAAAGTGGTGCGCGCGCGCGATGTGCAACTGTGGTTACCGCATTGACCGTTGCTCAAACGTTGAGCTGAGCCAACTGACGTACGCTGTATTTGCGGAGCTGCTGTGACGGTTCGGATTGTGGACGATGGTGATGTGCTGTGGCGGTAGGAGTATTGGCAAAGAATGTTGGCTTTTCGTAATCGAATCTCATTACAAACTTAGTGGAACAGTATACCTGACCCATCAGCGGCATATCAATGTTTACCTTTCGGTTTGTCTTCTTCGATCAAGCTCACAGACGGCATTTTCGTGTTTGATCATGCATGTGAGAGGGGCTTCTCAATCAATCTCGCTGCATGCATGCGGCTGATTGCATTCAAGGTTATCGCAAAAATTAGCCCGGTACGAAATTCATTGATTGCACAATTTGGTCCACAGACGATGATCATTGTGAAACAATATCTGTTTGTCATTGTCAGCTCGATTGATTGCATCACAATAAAACGGCTTGCCCAGCACAAGGTCATCGATTATATCGATCCCATTTTACGGCTGCTAGCCCATTCAAACATGGATATAATTAAATGTTTAATATGCCGAAAATGAATCCCGCCCAATTGGCCCATAATCCATGTGACACCGTGTCAAAATCATTATCATCAAAGTCATCCAATTATATGACTAATTTGATGGACGAATGAAATCACCTCATGCGTTTGATATTATTGTTTGCGGAACATTTCGGTGGTTTGCGCCCACATTTTCAATAGCGAGACGTTCGAATTGCTTTCCCTAGATGTCGCTGGTGGTGTTTTGACATTTCAGTCTGCCCACGGATTCAACCGTTCAGCCGTTGTATGTGCGTTCGAGCTCAACTACATTCATGCAACATAAGGCAGACATTCAACGAAAACGGCACATTGGAATCCGGCGATACAATACACTCACGTTCACATGCATTGAAAGGACCGAAACACAAGCTCAGTGGAAGATTCTCCACAGCAACTCGACTATATTTATTCATTGAGTCTGCGTGCTGCGGGTCTCATGAGTTTGTACACATTCGTTCAATCGACAGAGTCTCGGCAAAGCCAAAATCTTTGATCGAATGAATGAAATTAATAGATTTCGTTGTTAATTTTGTTTGTCATCCAATTCGGTTTTCTTTTAAATTGCCTGCGGATCGTTTGTCGATTTGCGAGTGAAAAATTCGCCCGTGTGAACAGTGACCTGTGCTGGAAAAACAGAAATTTCGGTGCTTGGACGATATCAGTTGCGGTGTTCGGTAATAAACAATTTCTATTCTCAGAACAAGAACTGTTGGTATTCGCGCAGCATCGCATTACATTTTGACATAAAACGGACAACGCGAATATAATGATAAACATAAATACACTGTGATAAAACTAATCAAGTGCTGTAGCGTTGGAATTATCGTTCGGAAAATTTGAATGCAGCAAAATTCAACTGGACTCGAACGAATAAATGCAAATGCAAATTAATTTCGAATTTGTTGGTGTCAAAGCGAAAAAGGTAATGCCTCTTTTTGTTTTCATTTAGCGTTTTTCGTTTCTGGAACGTCAGTTAGTCAGTTCAGCGAATAGACATTTGCATGGGAGTGATTTAAATGACCGTTTCCCGTACGCGAAATTTCTTCGTTGGGATTTTATGCCGTCCCGAAAGGAGAATTAACAATTCAAATGGTGCTGTTGTTTCAGCTGCGACTGCGACTGTGACTGCTACAGTGTTTACATGGCCGGCATGCGGTCAACGCATTTTAGCATATGAATGACATCTCATCGCAATGAAAATGTGCAAAACGGTTTCGTTGTCAACGAATTCCATTCAATGTGACCGCAAAACGAAATTTTCAAATTCCGATTGCTGCACGCTTCTACTGGATTCTCTTTCATCGCATTTTGTTTGAATGCATCACAAATCTGTTGTCTAAAAAATTCCTATAAGAACAATCGCTTTTCATACATGAATGAATTGTGTGGCACGCATTGCCATGACATTAAATCGACGATTAGCCATTGAAATGCGACAGTCTCAATAACTGTTTGTCAATTTTCGATAGAGGTTCAATTCATGCTCTGGTTTTTCGATCAAGAAAACCGCTTCGGACAAATTTCAATCGCTCAATTATTGACTTCGTCGCCATTGTTGTTGTTGTTAATTTTCACTTTATGAACGACTGGATGAATGAACGAATGCCGGAGTGATTCTGCAATCATAATTCAACTCGGTTCAATTTGATATGAATGGACGAAGGCTTCCATCGCAATGTGCGGCGATAACAACAAACGGACTCTTTTTTAATTTCGTTTGTTCCATTCGGCTTCGTTTGTCGTTTTTTTTCTTTAAATTTAACTTGGTCGATTTCTGTTGAAGTCACAAAGTTTTCTTTGAATGAATTCGTTTCGAGTGCATTTCTGGGTTTGTCGGACATTTGTAGAAGGCTCTGTTGCTCGTATCGTGAGCGTGTGTTGAAGAGTATATATTTCCAATCAGATAAGTCATTGCTTGAGAGTATTTTTTGTTTTCGTTGAACTGTTTGAAGTTTTTTGTGGTTGGCTTCTGGCTTGTGTTGGATGGGTGTACGTGACGAATTGCTCGTAGATTTTCGGAATTTTCATTTGACTGAATGGCGATATCAATCTAAAAATATTATGCGTGGAGGAAGGGGAAGGAAACAGACAAACGGCTTATTTTTGCATCAGTATGAGGTTCATGCCCCAAAACGACCCCGTTGGCCCCCAGTTACAAGCCTCGTCAACCAATTATTATGCTAGCATTACTCTACCGGCAAAATGACGATTCTTCCATCAAGCAAGCGTTCAACCAACTAAGCACGACAAAGCAAACGTTCCGTTAAATGCTCCAGAAGAAATGCATTGTGTCAACCTGACATTTTTCTACAAAATGCATCAATCTGCATCTAAATGCACTGCTTTATTTCAACGATGCACCTCAACGAATGCGAACAAAATGAAATTGAAATGATAACATCATCAACAGAATAATTATCACGTATTACGTGGGGAATCGACCGTCAATTCATGGATATATCAGTTTTACGCTGATATCGAGCGGCTCAAAGCGAAATGGATTGCGTGTTTGTAATTGGAGTGCTATCGGATCAAAGTAAGAGCGTTTGAGGCAGGACCATCAAAGCAGACAAATCAGCTGGGATTGCTTTCATTGTATCACTTAAATTATGTAATTACACCATTCGATGAATTTTCGATGAACTTTTTGGCTGCAATTGTATTTCAAATCGGATGAGAACTGAAGGAAGCAGCAACAACAACAAAAAATTGGATAAAATTCGTTTAATTCCATCGGAGAATTGACCAACCATCACGTATTGCATCGTTTTAGCCATTGTTTTCCGATCGAAATGTCGGGCAGTTCAACATTGTTGCAATCAAGCTCGAAACTCGATCGTTTGATGAAGGTTCGGAATGTTACTCAACGTTTCAATTGATCAAATTTGTATCAACTTGTGCTGAAGATCGATTCCCCAGCGATCGAAGAGTGTATGCTCGCAGTGAAGAAGACCCAACTCATCGAAAAAGTCTCCACCGAATGAAAACTGTTTCAATGACCCGTCCGTTGGCACGTCAATTCCGGAGCCTCCAGAGAACTCATTCGAAAATTTCAACCACATTCGGTTGACCTCGCGACTCGAAAATGTCGAAACCGATAACCACACTCTAATCGCAGCCGCTGCGAGTGATTCGAATAGACGAAACCCATGCTCATTTTCGTTTATATGAAATGTCACTTTGTTCAGCAAATGAAAATGTTTGAAAGAAATTTGGCACTGTCGACGACGCGACTGCTTATTCTCGCAAATGTAATTAGCGGGTGTGTCGATTACCCAAGCAATTGCTTGATGTGCGAGGCGTCAAGATGAAGGAAACGAGTGAACTCTGGTCGACTACCATTTCTTTGGAAGCATCAATTTAACGCTTCGCACAAAAATGACCATTAATTTGAGTGGCGTTTCAAGAGAGATGAAAAAACCCTCGTAAAAACGAGTGAAAGCCAAATGAATATTGCTCATTGTCCGACAAAAGGCTGATGCATTCGGATGATTCAACATTTCGAAAGAAATTAGCAATTGGATTGAATGTCAACCGATGCCACGGAAGCTGTTTTGTCGCATCGCGTTCGAACTGCTGGGTGTGGTAGTGCTGTGTGATATATGGTTATAATCTAATGGAGATAAAGTCTTTGATAATAAAAATCGTTTGTCAAATGTTATTTTGCTCTTTAAAAAGCATCAACAGTTCCGTTAGTCAACCATTAAAATACACAAATTCACTACTCACTGATGGCATCTCCAAATAAACGGAGAAGAAGGAAAAAAAAGTTTCGAGCCTCGAAACAATGCCAAACGAGCGGTGAACACATCGAATCGGAGGAGATAAAGCAAAATCGTGTTGGAATGATTGAATTTGGAAAGGCTGTGATTTATTCGCCATGCGAAATGGCATTCTCATGTCGAATCGAGGATAAATGAAGGGGTTCAAGTCGAATCAGGTCAATTTGTTGAGACGAAAAACCAACACAATATCACACCGCATCTATCCCAATTCCAAACCGAATCATTGCCTATCCAACTGGTGACGCCAATGGTGATTGCCGAACCAACGATGGTGCTTGTCGTATTCAAGCCTTTTATTTGCATACCCATCTTGACATAACGTAATCATAAGCGACACACCATGCAATGTCAAAGAGGCATAACCGAATGATCATTTTCAAATGAATTATTCGATCCTCAAATGTGATTCAAATCATAGCCCCTCA
The DNA here is from genome assembly GCA_027564135.1 of Lestremia cinerea. Classification (NCBI taxonomy): domain Eukaryota; kingdom Metazoa; phylum Arthropoda; class Insecta; order Diptera; family Cecidomyiidae; genus Lestremia; species Lestremia cinerea. The sequence continues at coordinate 16,376 of JANSTV010044444.1, forward strand.
CAGCCCCACTCAAACAAAAGTGAATGCTGTGACAGTGACTTGTGGTATTTGCAGAGAATTGGCAGCCACACGTCAACAAAAAAAAAATTGTGAAATTTTCGTAATCATATGCATCCATTGCAAGAACGCGACAATACCCATCGCCGATATCATCAATAGTTTTTAATGTCACGTACGCCATTTGAGCATACTAATTATTTCATATTCAATTTTTGCGCGTCTCCACTTTTTGTTTTTTTTTGTTTTTGCCTCTGCTCTATCGATTTCCGTTAGTTGGGCTACCATGTTTTGTGCAATCATTCAGTGACATCTCATGAAAATACCCCAGCACGATGACAGATTTTTTTCTGCATTTTATTGTTTCGGGTTCGGTGCCATTCCAATTCCAATCAGCTCCTCAAATTGCTTCGTCATGATGGCAATTTTGAGCGCACATTCAATCTCCAGCTTCTCCATTATTTCTTAACACCACCCGTTCATCATGTTGGCGAAAATGCTGTACTTGGTTTTTTTTTATTATTCAAAACATTGTTTGCGTTCAACTTTAGTTCAGCATTCAGCAAGATAAGTGGGTGCAGTTTTTTGCCATTCATTCTTGTTTCGTTATGTGTTTCTATTTTTTTTTTGTATCTCGCTTCTTCTTCTTCGGCTCATTTGTTTTCTTCGAAATAATTTCGTTTATGAAACAAAACACCTATCGGTACCACCGAAGAGACGCCCAGCATCGCTTAGACGGTGCCATCGTCATCATTGTTGAAATCGTTGTTTAGATCAAATAATTGCCTTGGCACTTCGCGAGAGAAGCAGATTCATAAATCAAAGAAAGTGAATTACCGTTCATTTGATATGATTTGTACCGCAAACCTTCGTTGCCGGTCGTGTGATGGGTTAACTTTCGTTCCACAGCAAATTGGCTTTATGAAAAATGCAGAGTTCAATTTAAAATTGCTTTCTTGATCATGAACTGTGCACAATCGATCGTTGCTTGAGTTCCAAAAGCATTATTTTCAAGCTGTTTTGGTTTTCAGTTGAAGCTGATATATTTCATTCGGGGAAAAAGACGAAAAACTGTGGACCAAATGAACTATTTTAACGGGTCTTTGCTCATGCGACACGAGCTTTCAACCATCATTTTGTGGCTCCTGAAAGATTACTGACCGGAGTTAATTCGCTTTCATATTGACCTCAGGTCAAGGCATCTAATCTCCGCATCAAAATTCCAATTAGAATGCCAATGATTGTACACAAGTAGGAATTCAATGAACGTCATTAGTGCACATTGAGATGTGAGTCGAATCGATGTAGATACCTACCTACCTATCAGTCGATGATATCATCAATTGTCTCGAATAACAGCATTGTTGCACTCTCGTTCACAAAACAGGGACACTCAAGCGAACCAATGAAATGCGAAACGAAGATAATCGAATGTTTGATAATTTTTCGGTTTACCTTCAATGTTTCACTGGTGGTGGCTTGTTCAATTCAAGTAATCATTCGGCCGAGCGACCGACCACGTCTTGAAGTCCGTGTGGGAAAATTAGGCGTTATTTCAACACGCGATACATCTCCTTTTGGATGAAAGTGTAATTGGCTTGGTATATTGACGATTATTGATTTGGAACATCTTTGTGTCATGCCACCGGCCTTAGTTCGAGACGGCCTTCCGTTCGCTGACCCGCGGGGAAATGTTTCACATGGGTCACCGCAAATGCAGAATTCCAATGGTTATTGCATCCATTGCATTATCATTTACATAGCACAAACAATGCGCTCATCAGCGTTTGATGTTCACATTTGTGCTATGTGTGTGTGTGTGTGTGTGTGTGTGTGTGTGTGTGTTTCAGTGGAAGCTGATGCAGTCGTTGATGATTTTGATATGCTTTACCTGAAACCGTTTCATATGCCTTTGACGTTTTGCCAAAGTATGTTGTTTAACGATGCATAATTTTATGCTTGGCTCTTCATGTATTTCCTTATCATTATGACTGCTGAATGGATTTTGAACACAAACGCCAGGCTCTGATTATGTATTGTGCTGGGTTGAAATGGCAAAACGCTGATGAGCAAGTTGATGAGAGAAACAATTGAGATTTCTTGCTTGGAAATTCTATATCATTTACTGCCGAAAATCTGGGATTGTTTGAGATAAAAATGGGTCTATCGCGATGATGAAGGGAAACCGACTGCACGGGAAATTGAGAGTTCGACCGAACGATCTGTCGACTTGGGAAACTGGTTAAGTGCTTGAGCTCAGGTTGTTGACAGACTTCGGTTTTGGGATAATTATCGCTCATGAGATTTATCACGATAAGTTGGCATTGAGGATCGGATGTGGCAGCGTTTCGGAAGGCTTACAAGTGTCAATAGGGCGCTTTTGCTTTTGCGGCTGACGTGAAAGTACAGTGAATTAAAGTACCATCAAAACCTCTTTCCAGAATTGAAAAAGAATGAAGCATATCCCAAATAGACGTATCGTACTCATAGTCGGCAGTCTAGCCTGGCTGATGATAACAACATGCCATGCCGAAGTGTTTACTGCATTGGCCGAAATGGAAGAACTACTTGAGACTGAATCGGCATTAATCGATAACCTGGAATCATACATTGATTCTCAAAAGGATAAATTGAATTATTTGCAAAGGTAATATTATCGATTAAATTCCATTTCATATCATTTCGATTCGGCATCGGTGATGTCGGTGATGTTACTTACGTTGGCACGCCGAAATTTCGTTGTCGAAATGATTTACTGAAAATCCAATTTTCGAAACATGAATGTGACGAATGGTTATATTGTATCTGATGCGATTTTCACAGACGAGTTAATGAATACCAAAGAGAACATTCTGAAGCATCTGCTGACATATCGGCTTACCTATCGAATCCAATTAACGCATATTTACTTACGAAGAGATTAACAAGCGATTGGAGAACGGTTGAGGAGATTATGGCGTATGATCCAGGCAGAGGTTTGTTTTCAACGAGTTGAATTTGGGCTTATTGCTGAATTCAGTGATGGGATTCCCGGCATTGGGGTGTTTTCAATTAGTTAGCGATCGATTATTTATCGAAGAAATTCCCCATCGAATTGTGCTGCTGAAGTTTTAAAAGCATCCACCATCGACAGTGAACTCAGCAATGAGCCCCAACTTCCACTGAGAGTCCATCATTGATAGTATAAAATGGATTTTAAAATAAATTTTCCTCATTTTATATTCATCGCACACTCAACCAGACTTCTTTGAAAATGTGACAAGTTATCGAAGCATTTTGAAATTTCCATCGGATGAAGATCTGAATGGAGCGGCTGTAGCATTGATGCGTTTGCAAGATACTTACAAATTGGATACATCGAGCATAGCCCGTGGCGAATTGAATGGCGTTCAATACAGGTAAGTGCGGTTGTTAGCAAATGATATCATTCGATATTCTCAGCATGTATTTCGACCGTTTTCGATCCGAGTCAATTGTTCCAAACTGCCAAAAGAACAGAACGACCCGCTACAATACGTTGCTCATATAAATTCTAACATTTACCATGTCATTTATTGTTTACAGTGTTGAAATGTCATCACACGATTGTTTTGAAATGGGTCGTCAATCTTATTTGAATAAAGATTATTATCACACAGCATTGTGGATGCATGAGGCGATGGAACGCTTAAAAAATGATAATATCAATTCAACGACCAAAACATCAAAGGCTGACATCCTTGAATATTTAGCATTTTCAATATATAAACAAGGTAAGATGTCTGTTTAAATTTCTATTTCAGATTAATTTTTCGATTAGATTCGATATCGGATCGCATCGAAAGGGAACATGATCGTAAGCGATTAAGCAATTGTTTCCGTTGACCAAGGGATTATTGCATGCAGTGCACAGTAGTCGTACCTAACCCAGCATAATTTTCGTAGAATCAGTTCGTACCGAGCCGCTTCTTGTGAAAACATAAATGCCAATGCAATCGGAGAATAAACACAACAATGTTGTTAACCATTTCGAATGACCTTTTCATAGTCGATTGCCCGAACGACAAGCTTTCCTCCTCGACAAATCCGATTGCATCAAACACATGGCTGTAGCATCGTGCATTTTCGCAAAATCAGATCGACAAAATTATTATTCATTGATTTATCAAATAATCGTTAAAGTTCAATAGAATTGCATGAATATTATAAATAACTCGATTGGTTACATTTTGCCATTCTCCATTTTGGTCCCCGGGAATGATATTTCATCATCGTGTGCTGGCTGGCATTTTCGGTGCATTTCGGTTCGTTTGATTGATTCGCGAATCGCAGTTCGACAAAAAGCTTTCGATTTTCATTGCGAAACGGATGTTTTGGATGCGCAATGATTAGATTGGAACGAGCAGTTTGTCTGGCGACAAAATGCATTGAGCGTGCGACTTTTTGGTGCATTTTGCGCTTTTCTTATAGCGTGAATTTACAGCATCGAGTTTCAATCGAGATTAACCATCGTTTTAGGTAACGTTCAGTCAGCTCTCCAAATGACAAATGAACTGCTGCAATTGATGCCGAACCATGAACGAGCGATGGGTAACAAAAAGTATTATGAAAAGGAATTAGTGAAAGAGGACATGCAGAAGGCGGACAAATTTCTGAGAGGCGATGATGGTTCAAATGACGTTGAAGATGAAGTCGCCAAACGCATCAATAATCCATACGCCTATGACGATTCTGAACGTCGTCTCTATGAAATGCTGTGCCGAAACGAGATTGGCCCATCGAATAAGACATTGTCCCAGTTAAAATGTAGATATGTCACCAATAAGTCTGCGTTTTTAAAATTGGCCCCGTTGAAGCTTGAGGAGGCCAGTCTCAGGCCCTACATTGTTGTATATCATGACGTCATTTATCATGCCGAAATCGAGTTGCTTAAGAAGATGGCCAAGCCGAGGGTGAGTTTTAATTTCTTTTGAACCTGGAATGAATTATCAAAATGTTTGTTTGTTTTCGAAAAAATCAAAATATAGTTTAAGCGAGCCACCGTTCAAAATCACAAGACCGGTCAGTTGGAAATTGCCACCTATCGCATTAGTAAATCAGCGTGGTTGAGGGACAGGGAACACAAATACATTGCTGACATCGCTCGGCGAGTTGAAGACATGACCGGATTGACTACGAAAACAGCCGAAGAACTGCAAGTAGTTAATTATGGCATTGGGGGGCACTACGAACCTCATTTCGATTTTGCTCGTCGCGAGGAACAAGACGCTTTCAAAAGCTTGGGAACTGGCAATCGTATCGCAACTGTTTTGTTTTACGTAAGTCAAAGTTTTATTGTTTTCCGATGGGGAAATTAATAAAGATGCATCTCCGGCAGATGAGCGATGTTCCGCAAGGCGGTGCGACAGTGTTTCCTGCCATTCGTACGGCATTATGGCCAAGAAAGGGCTCGGCCGCATTCTGGCTCAATTTACATGCATCCGGCGAAGGTGATTACTTGACGAGGCATGCTGCGTGTCCGGTGCTGGCTGGAAGTAAATGGGGTAAGTTTCGTCGGCTACGTCCATACGTATGGCAGATCTTAATAGAAAAACTTGCTCTTTCAGTCTCCAACAAATGGCTCCATGAAAGAGACCAAGAATTCCTGCGACCATGTCAATTGGAACCCGACCACCCACCAGAGTTCTAAGTTCACCCGTCGACCACCTGTGACCATAGTCAGGAAGCAACATTTCTCCTTTTGTTTTGTAATGAAACCATCTCGAAATTAACCAAAAATTTGTAGAGCAATTAATTTTTTTAGAGAAATTGTTTTGTTAACAATTCACACACGATGTGCGTCAATTATTTTCCCGAAGTTCGAGACATTCATAGTTCGATGTCTTTTTTTTAACTAGAAGTAAGGCGTCCATTTGCATTCAATTCTTCTTATTCACTCGACAATAAATTTCATTCAATTATTTGATTTTTCTTTTCTTAATTTTGTTCATTATTGTGACGTTGAAAATGTTTTTAAATACTCAAATGATCAGAAATTCTTAAAATAAAATTGTTTTTTTAAAACAGACAAATATTGGTTTCATTCCACCTCTAGACAGAACGATATTGACGCTGGCCCGCCGACTCGATGTCTCGCATCGCTGTCTCGCAAAATATTTGCTTTTCGAAAAATATTTGCTTTTCAAAAAATATTTGTTTTTCGTCAAATATTCGCTGTTTGTAAAAAATTATTGATGCAGCTTCAATTGAATCAACATCTGTCTGCCCCGATTGACATTGACTGCAACATGCATTTATTTCAGAATCTGCTCGTGTCGGTCAACGTGCTCAAGCTCCGTTTCGGGTGATGATCGCAGGTGGAGAGAACAGCAAACAGCTCTTAGCCGATCGCGGTCCCTGGTCAAAATCGTAATTGAAAGAAAACTCGGTTTGATTTAAAATCATTTTATTTGATTTCTTTTAATGAGACATCAATAAACATTCAACACATAATATATCGATAATACATATTTTTTATAACGTCCAATATATTCTGTGTATGTTTGCCATTTATTTGAAATATCATTTTCCATTTCTGAGTTGTTCACTTTTGACTCCATTCCATTCTGCTGAGAAAGCTCTTTTGTATGCATGCTTTCATCTCATTTCTCTTTCTCAGATACTAATTAACTCTCTCGAAAACTACTAAATAACATTTTGAATAGAATCCATGAATATGCTTAGATTTTTGTGAAATGGTTATCGTCATTTAGTTCCATTTTCGTCCGATTTGTTTGACATTCGTCGTGGGCATGGAGTGGTCAGGGTTTGGACATGGCGTTTGCCAGTGAGGCGAAGAACGTTTGGAGCGGATATTGAAACGGAATTGTGATTCGGCTAGTTGATTATCGAATGGAGAATAAATTAACATGATTTTCTTTAGAATCTCATCTTTTGGGTAAACACATTTTGTCGGTTTGAATGGCAGGGGAAAGAAACCATCATTATCATCACATTCTAAAGAATAAATAAATGAAGATATTGCAGTACACGATGATTCGCCTCAAATATTTTATGATAAGCTCAATTCGGATAGTCTTCACACTCGTTCGCATCTCGTACCCTACAATTCGATCGAATGTTTTCCTATTTCAGTTCATCTTTATGGAAAAATAAATTTTCTGTCAACTTTTGTGAAAAATATTTGATTCGTTTGATATTATTTTTAAAAATTTTTGATTTTGATTAGAATATCTTGGCGATCACAATTGGTTTTTCCGAAAATGGTTTTCAAAAAGGGCAGAAAAAAAACGAAAGGAACAGCCCGAGCCATTTCCAACTTGGAAGATGCGAATTGTCCTGAAAACTCAAGGGGTCGACGCAACCCATTTACAGTATGCCATTTGCTCTAGGCCCATATCGGACTCGGAAACCATTACTTCAATAACAAATTCCCAATTAAATCAGAATTTGACGAAAACTTAATCAAAACTAAAGCAACGCCTTGCAAAACAAACACAAGAAACCGAACGAATTTTAAAGAAGATCAAAATGTGGACGAAACAACAAACAATTCGTTTCGGAAAAAGTTTTTAATGTTTTTGAGTTTGTCGCGTACCATGAATTGATTGAGTTGAGTTCCCTTTCTGCTGTGTGCGCGTGGGTTTGGGCGTTCGAACGTGAGTGTTCGCCTTTGTGGGCTGTTTGTCTTTATTCTTATGTGATGGCTTCGCAATGTAGAGAATAGATGTTTGTTGTTGAGGATCTTTGTCGGGATACAATTTAGGTGATGTCATTTCCCGTCATTCATTTGATGCTCACTCTGTCGCATTTGGACGAAAGTTGCATGGCGTTTCCGGTTTTACTTTGTCCCGGCTGTTTAGCTGTGTTTTGAGGATTGTTTATATTGCAATGTCAGGGCATTCTAACAAATATAGTGTCTCAGAGCATTTTCTTCAGTTTAGGTTTGGTTGTCGGCTGTCCAGACATATATTTTGATCCAAATAAAACATCGCACACACATCTTTTATATTATTTTTTTTGATTTCTTTTTTTGACGTTTTAAGTATTCTGGACAACAATATTCTTTTTTATTATTCTTAACATTTTTTTTAAATTCATTTTCCATATATCTTCTCCTACGCTTGTATTCTCCGTTAAAATTGGTTCATTGATCATTGTTCAAGTTCATCAAATAATTAATCTCTTTCAATAGAAGATATGATCCGTCAGTAGTCTCTCTCAATGTTTTAAAATGTAAATATTTCTCTCTATTCTTCTTGATATCCCTACAATTCTTAAATAATTAGAGTAAATTCAATATAGATAAATAATTCATTCATATGATTTATGATAATATTTATGCTCCTTTTGCATTTATTCAAAAGGCGAATATATTTTTTTTAAATACAGAAGGTTCACAGTGTAAGTCAACATCAATAAATGAATTTCTTCAATTCATTTTTGTTTCATTTTCAGCATTTTTTCTCTTTTGTTTTTGTTTTGTTAAAATTACATTTTCTGGATTTTTCATTTCATTTTATTATTTTCCTCGTTTATATTTTTGTTTTATCATTTTTATTTTCTGACTACAATAATGATAATTGTTCAGTTTCATCTCATTAGTGGGAAATCCCGAATGGAGAAAATGTGCTGTATTTGTTTTCGTCCGTGAATTGTTGATTGTATTTGTTTATCGAAGAAGAGTTTTGAGCAGTATTTTTCTATCATTTTCAATTGCACGGAGACGAGAACGTAAATGAAAATGTTTTCAATGAAAAATAATAATTATTTTCATATACTTTTTCAACACTCGCAATTCCGTTGAAAATTCATTGATTATCTTGCGCATTGCATTGCATTGCGTCTGAAGTTCATTGAAAGCAATTTTATTTCGCAAACTTTTTTTCCATTCGGGTTTTTCCATCAGCAACAATGTAGCAACGTTGAGGTTTTATGGGTTTTTTCTATCATTTTTTCATTTTTGTTTCAAAAGGATTCGAGCAGCAAATCTACAAGTATTTTCCATGTTTTCATGTTGTTTTTTATGAGCGTGTGTGTACATAACTGTATGTATGCATGTGTGTGCGTGTGTGTGTGTATGTGTGTTATGACTGATTATTTTGCATTCAACTTGATTCAGTGGATGCAATATTTTTTTATTTTTTTATTTTTTTTTGGAATTTCAATTTAAATTTTCAATTGGGAAAATTTGTCAAGAATGAATCAGCGAATTAAATTTCGTAGTTTCGAAATTTATTTGCAACATCGGAGTTCTCAGTGCCCCACTCAGCTTTGCGACTGCCATAGTAGAGAGCAGCCCCACCTTCAGATGCACGACGATGAGCTGGATTCGGCTGAGCAGCTGATAGACCGCTCTGACCTTGTTGATCTGGGAGCATGCGATCTTTGGTTTTCGGCGTAGCCCAATGCATTGACTGAAAAACAGGAACAATTTTCATTAAATAATTTTTCTTTGAAAGAATGCGTAAATCTCAAAAACTTGGAAAAACTTTTCCTTCCTTTGCATATTAAAGAAAATCTGACGAAAACTCAATGCAAAATTAACGATAATTTTCTTGACGCTAATCATATTTCCACGAACTTCTGTCTCGTGCCAAACATGAATTGAAACAAGACAATAAACAGACGAGGAGCAACTAGGTCGTAGTGCCCCTCGAAGCGGATGGTTGTTATGGCCGTCTCCCATCTTCAAATTAATGCCAATCATTCCAATCACGAAATCCCATTTAGGTGCGATCAGATTCAAAAAGTACGTTCATCAGAAGGGAATTAATTCGAATCTTGAGGACACAAAATGAGATGAGAAATGTGGCCGCCGAGGTAGAAGACACCGGAGCCAAAGTGAAGGGAAAACGGAATGGAAAGAAAAAGGCTGCCAGCTACATTGCCACTGAACTTCATTTTTGTATAGCAAATTCCATCTTTTACGTTGATAAAAATTTAATATACCAAATCTGCATAAGAAGAGAGCTTAAGCGGAGATATCGGGACACGAGGGCTTGGGATTTTTGGAAAATTTCAGAGATTTTTGGCGATTTTCATAAAAATTTAACATTTTTTTTGGTTTCCTCCTCAGCCACTTTGAAGATTGGGGGTGGCTCCCTTGACTAAGTTCCTCCCCTGAAAATTTCCTCCAAAACAAAAAAAACGCATCAAAATCGGTTCAGAGGTTCTCGAGATATGTTATCTGAACAAAGTGAGAAAAAAAAAAATAAATAAAAAAAAAAAAACTCAGGAAAACAATACTTCAAGTTTTTTCAAAAATGAAGTATGTAAAATGAATAAGAAAGAACGAATTTGCCGCACAGATGTTTTGACGATAAATTGTCTATCCGAAAGAGGATGTATTCACGAGAGTAACACAACAGCAACCATTCGCCGCTGAGCATTCGCTAGCAATCAACACATAGTCGACAGTATAAAATACGTATTGACCTATTTCGTTCCAAAGCAACCCATTAGAAAATTCATTTTAAGCGAAGCAGCCAAACCCCGTCATGTCATCCATAATGGAAATAACGTCTATTTACTACCCATATGATAACTGTTTGTTAAAAAGTAAAATATTCTTCTAGTTAACCCAGCCAAGGATGTAGCCAACGGCATAACCAGCACTAGCGCGATACCAACCGTCAATGTATGACGACCCAGAACTAGATCCGTACAGCAACCCTTCACAAACACAACAATCATCTACGCTCGTTCAAAATGACATTCCGTCGCGCCCGCTCTTCATCTTTTCATCTCAGGCATCATCCGATAAAATTTAACAGCCAACAACATGGAGGAATATGTTGATGGTGCTTATTTGTTTTGCGTATCTTTCGTCTGTCTGGTTCACTGACGGATCAGTCGTCAGCAAGGTTGGTATGGAAATGTAGAATAGAAAAAATAACAAAGAACAAAAAACTCGGTGCTTGTTCGCGTATGAACCGTAACCTTCTTTGTGTCTTATTTTTGCATTCGACATTATAAAGTTATGAATATTTATATGAGCGAATGTAAACAAACATATTCATCGCCATCTTTGAAGTTCTCCGCCTTCTACGGCGATAATAGCGCGGGTGATGGCTCAGTGCCGAGGGTGAGTGCTCTCTGATGGAAACACTCACAAGACCAACAAAACGTGATCAATTTCTCAAAAGATGCCATTTCTCATCACGGAATATCTCTCATGATTGAAAAATTTCGTTTTGGATTCGTGGCAACGGCTGTTGAATTTCAGTTGGTCTTGTAGGTTTCATTGTTATCGTCGTTCAAATCGAACGGCAAACCCATTTCCAACATTTCCTGTTATTTATACCGAATTCAAGATTTCGGAATTCCCAGCGAAACTGAAGTCGAAGAAAGAAGACAAAATTTGCAGGAAACTTTTCGAAACAAAAAAAAATATAGAAAAAAACACACAAAATGATTGCTGAGAAAAGTTCAAATTTTAAGGGAATTATCAGCATCGTTTAATAAGCGAATATTATGCTGTGCTTGCACCGAAAAGTTTCCACTCGCACGCTAGGAAACGTCAAAGTTTCTCCTGACACTCGTTTGAAATGAACAAATTAAACGAGGCTATGTCATAATGGGGATGCCGTTATTGCAATATTCTTACAGTTTGCCGGAGAAAAAAGTGAAACATTTCATTTTGTTGAAATTGAAATTGGATGGATGACCTTCGGAGAATCCATACCGAGTTCCAACGAATCCATTTGCATCCATATTGCGTTGCGGTGGGTGGCATCAATCTAAATATGAATATTCACAATTCACATTCGCTCCGAACAAGGCCAATACGAAAACAAACCAATTCAGTTCAGCACTGTGACAGACTGAAATTGCAACAACACTGCAACAATGCTGCACCATCGGACCAAATAGAATATTCTGATAAATCAGTGAACCTGAATAATCAATACTCCATTGTTCTAAATGCTGCTGTTTTCAAATCAAATCAAAACCTTCTGATGACGAGACAGAGAGAAAGCAACTACAAGCAAAATGGAAACTAAATCAGCCTGTTTTTAAACAAAAATATTGTTCGATTGGGAAAAAATGAATGGAAATATCGACAACAGAACAAAAAAGAGAAAAATTGTGGAAATTTTCAATGAAAGAACAAAAAATAAAAGCAAAATTGAAAAAGTAAAAAACTGAGGAATATGGGCTCAAATTAGACCAAACAGTATCTACCTGATGCACATGTTCCTTCATTCCGAGCCAGTTCTTGTAGCTGATGTTGATGCCACTGTTTCGCCATTTATCGTAGTTAGCACGTTTGGCTGGTTCGAGTAGAGTCTCCTTGGCGTCCTGCAAAGAGAAAAATAATGGAAAATAGCAACATTATTGTTGTTGGAAAGTATCGAATCGAGTTCAAGTTTTGATTATACATTGAGATACGAGACGAGATGACGTATGCTCGAGAAAATCAGTGTTGGCTGAGTGAGTATGCTTATGTGGAGCGAGTGTAGGCCGACGGAATAGGTCGATGCGAGAAAACGGCAATTTTTGAGTCAGCAATTATTGTTGATCTATTCGAATAGACGCCTCTTGAGATGAACGATTTTGTCTTTATATTTGGATTTGATATTTGTCGTTACAGTCCTTCAAAGAGTCTTCGCCGCTTAAGTGACCCATTTTTTATTCGAGATATTCCAAAAATATACCCGCGAAACGTCGAACCCCATCAAAAAACAGACAAAAATTATCAATTTTCTGAGCGCAATTGTTTGCGCTTCTGACCGTCAATGTGTTCAGTGACCTCATTCACGATATTTTTCGAAAATAAAAATGAGCATGAATGAATGCCGCTGTTCGGTTTTTCAAAGGATTTCCGGAAGATAATGATTAATTAAAATCATCTTCCTGAGTGGGCGTCACTGAAAATGGATGGGAATTTCACGAATGAATTAACATTAAACTGATTCGCATTTGATATTCATACTGCGGATGCTGTGATGTGACAGTGTCGAGTGTGCGTTCGAGTGAAGATGGCGGTATTCCTTCGGAAACCACTTTTCCGAATGGCGCAATAGGTTCCACAGCTCTGAATAGGCTGACACAACCAGAACCACAAACAGCAATTAACTTCACTGACGATTAAATTCAGTGAATCGTTTCAGCACAATGTAATTCATGAACGAAAATAATTTGTTTGCCTTTGACGCTTATCGGATGGACAACGGAGAAAAAACCGGATCACGGGTCAAATGAAACAATACGCAGTTATCATCGAAGCGAATATCAAAACATTAATTGTACATTAAAATCTTCAATCGATTGTGCATCTCGCATAGGAAATAAAATGAAACGAACTTCAATCAAGTGAAATGATTGACAATTCATGAAAGAGAGAAAGAGAGAGATTGATAGAGATATTTGAAAAGGACAAAACCAAGCGATCGAAGAAACAAACAAATGCGTGAGATATTGTTATTTTTGGTCGACATTTCGTCGTAGTCTTCGTCAAATCCTTGATATGGAAATAGGCGTTTGCCACTCCAAACCACGCTTTCATCGACGACCTTCGTCATTGCTGCCAGTTTGCCACTTGAGCAATGAAGTACCTCCGGCTCGGTCGCCCGCAAGACACCGAACCGCAAATGACAAAAACAAACAACAACAACAACGAAAACCAATATCGACTCCTTGATGATTCATAAATAAAACATTTAAAATATTTCGTTCATTTTGTGATTGCATTTGGAATTCAATTTCCAATTTGGTGTCAGTTGATTTACTGAAAATAGATCGTCATTCGAGTCGACGAGGATTTGTCTGGCAGAGTGATGCTGTGATGTGTTTGTAAATCACATTTTCGGTGATTTATTCTTTATTCGTTTTCCTTTTTATTTTTTTATTTCTTGCTTCATTTCATCGACGAGTAGAAATCGAAATCGAACCAAATCCATCGCCCGCACCGTCGTTTCTGGCCACCTGCCTACCTGGCGGGACTTAACGAAACGAAAATGAAAGACCAAAAATAGTAATTTCATGTCATCACCTCACCATTGCCGTTATTTTTACATTTCGATTTGGATATTACTCGGTGTGCCTTCGGGTTCATGCTTGTGGCGATGTGCAAGTGTGTGTACAGTATGTGAGTGTGCGTGGCTTTTGCGCGGATGTGTGTCAACGCGTTAGATTGATGCCTATTAAATTTCTGATTGCTTTCGAAGGTTGCAAATTGTTGATCAATGTCCTAAAGAGATCCAGAACAAATACCATTTTCCATTTGTGCTCAACTCTGGCACCACATCAATGCCATCGATTTGACTTTGTTCCTTTGATGACACTCCGATAACATGGATTTCATTTGAAACTTTTCCGTTCACTCTCCCAGACGACCGGCCACCTCAGTAACGGTTCAGTTTGTGGCTTTGTACTGCTGTGCGAATGATACGAAGTGTTAAAAATAAAGAAACGCTACAAGGTTCGTATTGTATTTCATCTCCTTGTTATGAGTTGGAGTTTGCCCGGGAATGAGGCCGATCCTTTATGCAATTTAGATCATGTCAGAAGTTTTGCCAATCCGGTCGATGATTTTCACCAACGACATTCACTCAAAATATAATTTCGAAAAGTTGTCGACACGCTTTAAGAAGTCGATTTGATTCGAAAGTTTATCGAAACGGGAGACAAACGACGAGGTCATCATTTATGCGACAGATCTGCTCGATTCATGAAGTTCTCATTCAAGTTTTGTTTGTGACCAATCATTCATTCAGTTTAGATGGTGAAACTATCATCAAATATTCAGTTTGAATGGAAAGCAATTATCAGTCAACGAAATGAAAAATGATGAAAACTGGCTGGAATAGTATTTCTGTCGATAACGTGATTATAAATAATTTTCGCTTCGTCAATTGACGACGCTAATGACTGAATGAATTTCCTGTCTGACTGTGAAATGTCACATGGAAATGCTATCGGTCGTTTGCCAGACGCCGATTGATTGCAAAATGAATAAATAATAAGTTTCAATTCTAAATTACTTATAAGTTATCAAACGCCTATTTTCTTTGACTGAAAATTGATTTTCCCTTCGAAAAGCGTTTAGTTTGATTGAAATATTGAGCTTTGTTCTTGCAATTGAATGAATGAGAAATCGTTTGAATTAAGTGAATTATATAAGGCTCGATACGTTGGTACGATGGTATGGCTGCTTGGAACATAAATAATGAAAATTGCGCAAAATTCCAAGAAAAATTTCCTCTGAACGACCTCCATCAACAGTATAGCGGCAGAACTGCTGCAGAACAAAATATTCAAACGGATTTATCGAACGTACAGAAGGTCCCGAAGCATGACCAATGCAAAATTCCGAGATTAACTCGATCCGTTAAAGATGATGATCAACAGCAAAGATGGTTCGATTCTGAATGTTTATTCACTAGACGCAATCACCGAAACAAACCCATACAGAAACAATTACAGTGCCAACCCCCTTTGATGGATATGATATTAAATACCCATTTGGGTGAATAAGCCGAATAATTACGTCAAATTATTGAATATTCCGTGAATTCACCAAAATCCAAAAGGAAATCTCGCCGTAGAGGAAACATCAGAATCGCAGACTTTCAAAAGCGAAACCTTTTATGCGTGAGAACGAAGAAGATGCTTAATTAAAATGGTTCCGTTCGTTTTTTTGCCGTCCAAATAAAGCAGAATGCTTTTCAACAAACGATTTATTCGAAATAATATTGATGGATTGCTTAGACGCAGGCGAATTCTTTTCGCAATTCGCTTTCCTTTTTCTCATTTACTCTGGCTCATTTCTTTTTCTTCTATTTGGTCTGCACAAAAGATTTTGCCCCCTTCTGGGCGCCAAATTAAAAATACATTTAAAAATGAGGAAAATAGAAGAAAATGGGAATGCTCAGATTGCGAAATGATAACGGATACATGGTTTGGGAATATCGCAATTCGTCATGAATCCCAGATTAATGTTGTAACTAATCACATACAACATTCGCAGGATGTCCATTTATAAACTATGGCCATATTTTTATAGAGCGGTCGATTTGCTTTGTCACGTAGAATAATAATGTATTTGTCTCGGGATGCCCTTCACATACACCATGTTCGAATCTCCCTCTTTTATCGATGTTCAGACATTGATTTGGCAATTGATGGGGCGACTAGGCATTAAAATCCAGTCAGAGCTCTGAGTTTTCGGAAATGGCTACAAGTTTTCCAACTCCACTAAATACGTTCTTAGACAAACTGAACTGAGGCCTTGAATCGATTTTCAAATGCGGTGGGGAGAAATGGGTCACATAATATCTCCAAGCCAATTCATTTCACCTTCCGTTATATACTCGAGCACAAGTAATTTTTCACAGTTTCCCATTAAAGGACAGATGCGGAGGCGAAACATTTTTGCGTTGATGATGAGAGGAAAAAAAGCTACTTTGCGTCACTCATCCATGTGTCCAGGCATCATCAAGGTCTTGAGAAAATTGACATTACCTCAATTACTAAATAGCAATCCCGAGCATTTTCGAATGGGACACGAAGCATCATCATCCAATCCGTGTACATGCCATTGGAAGTGATTCACTATGAAAATTTCTAGCTTGCTTAATTTGGTTGCATGAAAATTTGAATATTTTAATCGCTGAGGAGGCGTGAGTGTATGAGATAAAATGGAAAATACATAGCGAAAAAGAGGAAAGTGAGAAAAAACAGTATCCAATAAAAATATTTCGCATGGGACCCGACACGGCGTCGGGTGAGCTCCAGTAAATAGCCTTCCATCATTGGATAAGCAGAGCGTCGACAACGAATCGTGCAATATGCATGATCTCCAGCTATCGTGCTATAGCTTAATCGCCAAGAATATGATACAACAAAAAGCTAGATAATGCAATTCGGTATGATTACTGGATTTTAATCTCAAAGGTGAGACCATCTGCAATGCCAAAGCGAACTAAATGAATTAAGATAATTTAATGCATTGGTGGTTTGTTTGGACTCGATCTGTATTTATTTTTGCGTTTTATCTTAACATTGGATCTCATCTGCATGGTGTGCTTGCAATGGCGGTGGTTAGCTTAAGTGGCAATAACGTTCGGTTGCCCGTTTGGTGTTGGATGTTGAGAAAATCCATTTGCAAATCGAATAATGTAATGTGGTCTGAATTACTCAATTCGTTTCAAGTTGATTGATGCCCACCGGTGGCATGGTGCCAGCTGAGGTAGGGAAATTGAAATGAATCTCCATTATATAATCGATTATTGTCCTTCCAGCACCAGCAACAAGTGCATCGAACGCATTCCCACCGCACTCGAGGGAGTCATTCAATCTTGTTAATACTTTCACAAAACTTTCTCTGCATCAAAGTAAGCTCAGCAAAGCCGATTTCATTTCGAAAGTTCATTGTCACAACGTCAGCAACAAAAACAGTAGCAAAAAGAACAGAATGTACAGAAATAAATCCCTCTGTTCAAGGATACCGTTGACGCGCAAATGAAGCGCGTGTGGGTCGGTTTTTCGGCAACCTTGTTGTTCAAAACTCACACACATACACACACACACACTCACACTCACACACATCACTTACCTTCAATTGCTGGAATTTGGCCTCGGCCTCCTTGTCACCACTGTTTTTATCCGGATGATATTGAAGTGCCAAAACCTTGTATTCAGCTTGAATTTGTTCCGGCTGAAATGAAATGAATAATTAAAATAATCCATGGAAGCAAGTGTCACAGTTAATTATGGAAATTAACGATGGGAGAATATGCTGAGTGGTCTTCCCTTATCTCTTAATGTTCAATCCAGCTTTCAGCCCGGCTGTCAAAAGATATTAAAGTCACCCAATAATGAAAAAAATCTATTAGACTCCAGATCGCCGAACCTAACGGAGCTTTATTGATTCGGAAAATATATCGGAGCTCAATTCGAAATTGATGGTCTTGATTGACCAAAAAAAAACTAATGAAACGAAAATAATCATAAATTTCAGCATTTATTTTATTGGCTCCGTCGAAACCCATAACAATATGTTGTTCGGACGGCATTATTAATTATGGAATCTAAATGGAATCGTTATGGCAAAAAATATATGCATAAAGCTAATATTGATTCGAGCTTTTCGGAAAATTCAATTCAAATTCATTTAAATGCTCTGCTTTGCTATTTGCTTTGGTTTTTTTTTGCTGTCTCTCTTTATTGTTATTTTGGGTTTTTTATTTTCGAATATTATGCAAAATACATAAATTTATTTGATGATCAACATCATATTTATAACGGAAACATGCGACACACATTTCTATTAGGGCACAAGGTTGGCATTAACGCGTTAATATTCGCTTTTCGCTAACGTTAGTTAATCGATTTAACTATTACTACGTTAGCGTTAACTCGAAATTAACTATTGACTACTAGCGCGTTAATGAAATCCCGAACTAACGCTAACGCCTTTTTAGTTAACGTTAAAAGCCGAATTAACTATTAACGCGTTTCAAATTAACGTTGACCTTAACGTTAGCGGAAAGCCAATGGAAGACCTAGCGCGGCGTCTATGAATCCATCGGCAACAAAGGCGTCTGGATATTGTGATGCGACCCCTCTGGGGTCCAAATCGGGCATCAATTACCCATTTTTGAACCATTTTCGCTAACGTTAATTCGACAAAAATGTAACCGAGCCAACCTTGTTGCGGCATATGTTGCCGCCATAGTGATCTACATGGCTACCCATCGCATTCCCTAATCCAAGCATTCACCGAAAATCCTCCGAAAACAATGACAGTAATAAACATTTGATGAACTGAGGCAAACGATGAAACACGAATAAACTGCCAACAACGGCAACTTCCACATTTTTCGGCATAGATATCGTCATCATCGACGATGATGGTGTCGTTTCGTTCGTTTTCACCGGGAAAAATAATAAATTTAAATTTCGTGCAATGAATTATCCATCATTGTTGTTATATCGTCATCGCCATAACATTTTTGGTAATGAAATGTTTCATCGTTTGTCGTCTCAGGTCTCACCTAGCCTCGTGTCATATCGGTGATCCCACGTGTCGATCCTCCACCGCACGAAACTTCAATTCATATTCATCATTTCATTTGAGATTAATCTAAATGCCACTTAAAAAAATTCATGCGCAATATGCGTGAAATCGATGTAAATGAATGTGTGCCATCAGCGCCATCATCACCATAGTCATCGTCATTGTCACCAAGAGAAAATGAGATCTTGAAATTTTCCATTTCCATTTCGAACGATGAGCGAATTTTCATTTTGTCAAGTAAATGGTTAATTGAAATTCGGTTTCGAGCATTTTACACGGGAATTTGTCATTGAAACGGGTGAGCCTGTTTCTATTTGCGAGTGTATGCGATCCGACACGGTAATTGTACAGATGCTGAATGCGCGCGAACACAATCATATTGGCGACAATGAAAACGAGTTGAGACCCGTTTTCATGCAATGTATTATGGACTGTGTGAAGTTTGATGGCTTGTGTCACTCGAAATGATTAAATGTGCGGAAGTCCTTTATAATACACCTAACCATTCAGGGTTCCTTGCATCCCTACAACGTACCGAGCTTTTATCGTTAGCGCTTTTTTCGCTCCTCCTTTTTCAATGGAAACATTTCCACATTTCGTTTTGTAGCGCAACGGCATTTTCCCATTGCCACGTCGCCCATTCGACATGCACCATCGAATTTTTCAGTACACTTTATGCTTAATAATGCAAACGTTTTATGTGTTATTGTGTTTTCAGTTTAGTCAAACTTTTGTTTTGACTTTGGTTGTGTCAAAGTTTTCCCATAAAACATATTTTTTGTAGATGGTTCACTGGTGGTGGTGCTCAATTGTTTTTTGATTTTAATACATATCGGCCATTGACGGTGCTGGGCGCATGTGACAGTAGCCGTGTGCTTTTTCCGGTTTGGGGCTCGGTTTAGCCATTTTATTGAAATTACCTTGGAAGGCAATTTTTGAAATGAATATCTTTGAAGGGGGCACTAGCAAGGATATCGTTGCGAGAAATGTGTTTGTCCGAAAAATCAGCTCAACGATAACTCTTCCCAAACAAAGATAAGCTTAAAAGCCTTCGGAAAATGTCACGAGAACGACAACCCGTCTGATTGGCAATGAAACGAATATCGTCGAAAATTCCATTTTGACGCCTTTTCAAACAAACATCTACGAGAACGCGCTCGTCGCCTTGTAAACAAAGCTGCCAAATAGCATTCTTAATATTTTCGGTTTGAAGGTGTCATTTCGCAGGTGGCAGAGTAACAGGTTCAGTTATTTGTCTGGGATTTCGAAATGTGAATTTTGTTGGAAAAGTTGGAAAATGCTTGGTGATGAATGCTTGACTGATTGACAAACTCTTGGTGGGTGCGTGTTTGTCGGCGGTGGCTGGCTCAACGGGAGCCTAAGTACATTCAGTGGATCATGGCTCAAAATGGTAATCATTATGATACGAAATTCAACGAATAAGCATAAGAACGATGAAGCTCCATCGCAGTCGGTACGCGTTTGCATGCCAAGGTTGTTTTCCTCACCTTCGCTTGAAAAGGGAGATATTCCATTTTATTTCGATTTTTTTCTTTTTTGCAATTTTCTCGTGGCGAATGCTTTTTTCTCATTTTGAAACGCAGAAAAGCACACAGTGCCGCATCTATCGCCATGTTTTTTCGCTAGTGCTCGACCAACCAAGTACCAACCAAAAACGTATGAAAAACGAAAATTCACCGGGAAAAATGATGAATTTAATTCAATTTTGTAGCTTGACGTAGCGAAAGGATTACAAACAACACGTAAAAAAACAGTAGAAAAAAAACAAAACGAAATGTTGGAAAATTGTTCGACTTGTTTATTGCGTCGATTCGGTTGGGTTTCGTTTGATTCGGTTGAAAAAAACTCGTCGCAGTTGCCATTGTTCGAACGGGTGATGTTGGAGTGTTTGACGTAAAACATCAAGGAAAAACGAATTATAACAGACAGTCAAAAAGTGTTTACTGCTTCACAGCGGTGTCTTTCATTTTCTGTATGTATGAGGTACACATTATAGATTTAAAATGTTCTCATTTTGTTAGATTTTCATGAAAAATCGTTTGCAAAATGAAATTATTCCAACTGTTTGGATACTATAATGGATCGAATCATCCCGGGCGGATATTTCAATAAACCATGTCAATTCGTCATATTGACCGACTTGAGGACATCCTCAATTTTCGATGCTAATTTCATTCACTTAAACCGATTTTCAATCAGTTGCTAACAGGCAATTCGACCACGCACACCATCCGCAACACTTAGCTTCGGATACAGTACATTTCATTAGACACGATTTCGGTTTATTTCGAGGAAGTGGATCGGTCTCATCGTTAAATTGAATTTCCACAACAGCAATTATTTTCATTTGAATTCAGATTTTTCATTTGAAACTCGATGAGGAAAATTCCTTGACTTGAAACCTTATTGGTTTAACAAATTTGAATAAATTTTGTGACGATATTTGGTGTACGCGACGGTTTTGATGGACGGACGGGTGGGCACCAACTCGATGAAAGTTGACTTGTTTGAAAATTTGCAATGCGTTTGGGGTCGTAGAGAGGAGGGAACACCGCCGAGAGGGAGAGTTGAGACAAAACTTTTAACATTTTCTTTTGAAAAGATCATTTGCCAAGCAACATTTGGCTTGCGGGAAGCTCTTCAACCGCCACCGCCGTCATTTACATTTTGGTAGAGTTTTAATGAATTTTCCTGTTGATTTTTGGGTTCCACTGATGATTATAACCACCATTAAATGTTGTCAAATATTTTATTAGAGCCGAAAAATGTTGATTGTCATTTTGAATGTAATCCAATTAGCAGCAACGGATTTTCGCTTCGATTTGTTAACCAGCTATCCCAGTTGGTGTGCCCTATGTGTGTTTTTTCATCAAAAATCGCAGGCAAATTTTCTTTCATTTTCAAAAATCGATAAACACGGCATTGAACCACAATTTATGTTCACTGAGACTTACTGCTGCGACAGCAAAAAATATGTAAATCGCAAAGCCCAACTCTTGCCAGGCGAACCACCCGCTTAGGTCTCGCAACGAAATATATATTCAATGGATTTCACTTATTTCCCGTTAGGATGCATAAACCATAAACACACATATTGTTTGAATGGAGTTGATTCAATTCACCATTTGTTTGGAGCTTTCTGCCATCATTCATTGAACGTTATTTTTGTTGAAATAATTCGCACATTCATGCGGGCTGGCGGGACGGGCGCACACATTCGAACGGCACCGATTCAAAAACATAGACCAAGGATGTTCTTATGCAATTTGTTACGATGTTTTATGTAATGGCATGGCAATGATGTCAAACGGTCAATAGAAATGCTGGGTTTTTCATGAGATCGTAAAGAATCCCGTTATTATTGGCTGTTTTGCTCGCTGACAGTTCGGGTGGAACTTGAGAAAATGCACGTTTCGGAGATAAATTCCGTGGAAGAACGCATAGCCAAATACGCCGAGCGGAGGAAACAACAACCTCAGTAGAATTGCCACTATTACTCACAGAGCACAAATTGACGGTGTGCATTTACCCTGTCTGGCACGTACGTGAATTTTCAATTCATTTTGCGTTGCCATTCGGGGCAATCCGATGAAGAAAATTCGTCTCACAGTGCGGTGCTACGGTGTTGATTAAACATTGAAATATTGTTTCTTTGGCAGCCAACGTAAATACTTGCTTACGCATTCTGCCGGAATCAATTTTGTGTGGAAATCAATTTCACGTTTGATCGCATGCAGCCAAATCATGCGTTTACATTTCTAACGAAATGTGTTTTCCCATTTCGGGCGACGGGAAAATGTCGAATTTTTCCACAGAACAATTTCGAATTACTCCGAGCAACATTTTATACAAACAATCATGAATGAATCATGAACATTAACAAAATTCAATGACAAATGATCACCGTTATCGGGAATCTTCAGAGCCGATTGTAGATAATTACCGCGAACCCATCGACACTGTAGCACCGCCAGCCTTTGATCAGTACTGGTCAATACGTAATGAATTATTGAGCGAAAACCAACGGTTGCTTTTTGTGTGCACACGCTTTCATCGTGGCCTATTTTCGGGCTGACCGGGACCTACTGACACGTCTCGACTCATAGGAATGTCGTCGAAATTTAATTCTACGTTTCACCATTATTCACTGCCTTATTTTTTCACCCACCAAGCAAGCCAATGACGCAGCGCATTCAACAGTTTTTCTCGTTCTTCGGTGATTGCCGTTTTGAGAAAGTTCTCGAAAAGGAAAGTCTGAATCGTAGGAATTATTTCGAACGAGATGATGACATTGTCAACAATCGCGCGAGTTCCATTCCTAAATCGCATGTGTGAGAAAAGGGATTTGTTGTTGTTAATAATCCAAACATTGTCGAAACGATGTTAACCGAAAACCACATTTGTGTCCCTCGTTTGTTGTTTCGGTATTTGCTTGCGTCATTAGAATGATTAATTAAAGGAGATTGTCATTGTTTAAATCGGCAATGTTTTAAGGCGTCAGCTCTCCAGTCTGGCAATTACACAACAATTTACTAATTAAGAAACCACATTCGAGCCGATTATTATTATTAACCGTAAGAAATGCGACTTTTGAAGCGTGAGTGTGTGCATGCCTTGAGGGGAGATCGAAAGGCTGACGGGGTGATTTATGGAGGCTATAACGACCCTCGAGACCCAGCTACATTGGCATTGATCCTTTAGAAGGACGCTCTGCAAGTGCAAATGGCGCAACGGTTACGCTCAACCGGTTTCCAAATCATTTGGCGAGAAAAGTCGAAAATTGTTTTTCAATGAGCCGAGTTATTGGCTGATTGGAACGTCGAGAGAATCCTTGGCAAAATATTGAAATAAGCATTTGATTTTTTTATTGCGTACCCAAGCGAAATTTTTAGCAGAAATTCATAAAAAAACAAATCGATCGAGTGGAAAATGTTGATTTGGAAAAATGTGAAAATCGATAAAAATTTAAAAAACAACAATATGTGAAATTGTATAAACGAAGCAAACAAGAGCTTCGCATGGCATTGTAACAATTTCGACAGTCGATTTTTGATTGGGGTTCATGCTAAATCATGAATATCGAAAATAAAATAATGTGCGGCGATAATATTCAATCAGCCAATGATTGACACTGCCTCGCAGGCTCAATACATATAAGGCGCTTGGCAATGGCTAGAACTTTCAAATGCTATCCAATCGAAATATGATTACACGATAGATTATGTCGTCTGGTCAACGGTACGATTTCAATCAGGATACCAATAAGGTCGGTTTTTCAAGCACATCGAACCCTCAGCGCATGTTTACCGAAGCAACCTGTGGCGGAAGGTGCCGTCAAGTCAATGAGAATGGACGGTTAAAGAGCTTGTGGTGCCGGCTTGGCTGGATGAGCACCGTGCGTTGAAACGGACCATTAACAATGAATCGGTCGACGGTTATCACTTCATAAAATCTGATTACACCACTTTCTCATCGCAACTAATTCACAATACAATCACGTAGTCTGTCGAAAATGGAGTAATGTCTGGCTTTGAGAAGTGAACAAGTGCAAAAGGAAATTTTTCAATTTGAAACTTTTCAAGGCTTGACTGCATCATCCATTGAGATCATTATTGTTATTATTTGCCATTTGTTTCAGGAAACTTTTTCGAATTTTTTTTCCATCAAATTTTAAGTGCATTCAACAACCCCATTTGCTCGATAGTTTATTCATCAAACGCTTTCGAAGTTCTCCCACAAATTGTCGAAATGGAGCAATTCCGTATTTTTCTTCCAATTAAATTTTTTTTACGAAAAAAAAGTGACATCGATACGATTGCAACAGATGATGACATTTCAGTTCATGCGCCATTTGAAAATAAAATCTTTTGATTTGCTTGGGCGATACATACCAATTTTGAAGCATGAATGAACATGGAACATATAATGAAAAAATAATTAGAAAATTATTTCAAATAGGACGAGGATAGCGTTTTATGGCCATTCGAGGAAGATTTAATGAACGGTTTTCCACTCGATTGCAACAACAAAGGCAAACTGGGGTGGCATTTTAAAAGTGTTGAATTAATTTTCGAAGGGACGAGCTGGCGATACAGAATGTGTTCTCGCCGAAATGAATCTTTTGTGTATGCCGTCGATGCTGGTGGCGTACCGTACTTTGACTAAGAAAAGCGGGAAAGCGGAAAACACACCGAATGACAAACGATGCGAAGCGAAAGAAATTATAAAATAATCACTTTGACGAGGACGAAACCAACAATAAATCATTCAAAAGACACCACCATTGTTCGGCATTATTATCACAAGAGATCTGTACATCTGGGAATCAATCGCAAAACCGTCAAACGACAGATAAATAAAGAGAACATTAATAGATTAGCCGCATCACGCTCAATGCTGAAAGAATAATGACGAATATGCCAGACAGGTGAAACTGAGTGGGCGATGATACCGACGATAGCGATGATAGCAATAAAGTGTAGACGAGGTGCCGTTACCTTCTACCCGGAAATCTCCCGAGTTAAATGAGAGCTTCATCCCCGGGGTCCGGATGATATGCGATGTCATAACAATTATGCGAGGCGAACATTCCAATTAGTTCGTTTCAAAGTGTTTGCTGGTATTTGTTCAATTGAGATCGGCGACCGACGCGAGCATATTGCCCTTCGCCCAGCCACTCGACAAACCGCTCCTTCCCATTCGCAATCATTTATTTAATTATTATGATGATGATGAGAATGTGAACGACTCTCAGCATCTTCGTGTTTATGTCATTTGAAATGGTGGTGGAACGGAAAACCAATTTGATGAGACACATTGAAAGTTCCAACGAAATGTAAACAAAAACCGAGAACCTTTCGAGAAATCAAAACAATTGAATTAATCTTGGATGTGGTTTTGGCTTAATTTAGTTTTATGTTATTTCATTTACGACGCTGATAGTTGGATTTGAGTGTAAGTGTGTCTGTGTGTGTATGTGTGTGCTGGTGTTGGGGAGCATATGAATGGAAACTCTAGAGGTTGAAACCGAGGCAACGCCATGACAACCACAATTATCATTCGAACAATTTTCAAAACGACGAAACAACCGACCGACCGACCGAGGAGAACTTTCTCAAAATGCAATTAATCGAATAAAATAAAATGTTGAACGCAAAATGGAAATGAAAGAATGAGCACACTTTGGGTTCGGTGAGCGTGATTGATATTGCGTCAATTTGAAACGAGAAAATCAAAGAAAAGTTTCATTTGTTGATTAATAATTAATGTCACTGAGATGAAATTTGCTTTTCTCGTCTTTTACTCATCGGTTTGTTTGTCTTTTCGTGTGCGGTAAATTTCCTATTCATTTCATTATTTATTTCTTTCTTTCTCCATCGAAAGGGCAAATCGGCAAGCCGAGAATACGTACAAGCTCCTTGCATATCATGCATGGGCATTCAATTCACTTTGCTCCTCTTTGTTGCCTTTTCCATCTCGTTTCGGTTCAGCTCTTCAACATTTGGGGCTCTTCAGTTTTGGGCCAAGGATACATTCGCAATGCGGAAAAATATGTCTGATATTACTCGTTTACCGATTTTTCCAACTGTGAAAAGTTGTTATGGTTGCTCTACAAATTAGATCCTGCCGCAAAGTTCATTTCGAAGGGAAATTATGTTTTTCGGATTTTTCTTCGACTGGTCGGGTTGGGTTTCGCATTTCATACCCAAATGTAGTCGATAAAAATGGTGAAATTATTCATCATTTTGATGAATTTTTCAGAAAATTTTGCAAGTTGCAAATATTTCGGAAGGGAAATTACAAATTGCGGTAGACTTCCTTGGTGAAAGGGATGAACCGATGAAGCGAACTCCATACTGAAAGCGGGCACATTAAATGCTCCACTCGTCCATCAATTCGAACGAAAATTCACTCAAAACCTGTTGGTTTTCCCTCCATTTGCAGATGGCTTGAAGAGTTAATCCAGAAATAAATCACAATTGTATCCACTCTGTGAATTGACGAATGGCTATCTTGATCGCAGTTGACAAAAACGAGGGTTCCATTTATGCAAAAGCAACTGGAATAATATGAGAGATGCGGAGAATATGTTGACCGTCGCCTATAAGCCAGTCGCCAGTCGAAAATCCATTTTATGTCAGAATTTTCATGCATATGCGATGTCATCGTGAAGCTAGGAGCTAGAAGCTTGACTTGACAAAAAGCTAACCGTAAATCATGAGGTATTTAATAGAATATTCTAGTTTCTAGCTGAATAAAAATTATGCAAATCAAAAGGGTGATTGACGACGATGACGAGCATCTTGATAACTGGGCGACACACACATGTTCCAATATGTGTCACATCGCATCGATTAACCCCCAATCCAAAGTTAGTTTTGACTTTCTTGGGGTGACATCTTTCAAGCAAGTGAATATGTTTTCGCTTCTTTTTTTTGCTTTTTGTTCTTTTTTTATTTTTTATTTTTGTTTGATTTTTTTGTCCTTATTTTTTTCATATTTTGCGAAATAAAAAAATAATAAAAAAAACGCTTACGATGGGAATAAAGGAGAACAAAATCTACCATCGGTCTACGAACCAAATGAAATATTCATGTTCAGAAGCAACGAATGTGACATTTTCGTATAATTTTGAATTATAAACGAATACAGAAAATGACATTTTTAACAAAAAAAATCAATGAATTCATTCTTTATAGACATTTTGGTTTATCTCATATTGTCGACGGAGACGGCGTTAAACCAAGATGTATGACGACGAATATCATTGTGATCAGGAGCTGATGTGAGGAAACCGGAAATTTCCGAGCGAATGTCTAACAAGAGCTCGTGAACACGAACAAACACGACGTGAATGTCGAATTGACGAGGGCGAAAATCGAGAAGCGACTTAAATAAGGAACAGCTCGCCAGTCAGCAAGCCAGCCATTAACCCAGCCAGGCAAACAGTCAGTCAAGCATTGAGGCAGTTAATAATCGAATTGTATATGCGTAATGTGGGCGCCCCCGTGTGGACATGGATGTGAGCTCACGAGTGTGTTGGTGTTCTGGGTCTTTTCGTTTGATGTTGATTGTCTGTACACACAAAAAACAAAATATTGTCATTCATTCGAAAATAGACACACTCCGAATACACAAGAGCCGATTCGGGGGTATTATTGCCGATCGATTCGCCTTCTTCAATGAACCGAACATAATTGTTATTCAGCCAAAGACAAATATCGATCACGGTATAAATACGATTGGGTCAGCCGCTGTCGCAGCCTGCCTGACAATGTCAATACGGACAAGATCACAATGATTATTTCGAGAAATAACCGTCTGACCGATTGGTAATCCCCATCCGTTCAGTATCGCAACAGAAGCATTACTCATCTTGGCTCCCCAGTGCATTGCAATTGCTCTCAATGTAATTGAAATTCTAAGCAATTTTCGCAGCGATACTCTTATAAAACATCCCGACCACCAGTGAATTGACAATGCGATTCTTAATACACTTCTATACTGCTTGCCACACAACCGCTAAACCACCGAAACACATTAGCACTGGTTCACCTTGAGCACAACTTCGAATTCAATGCGAATTTATTGTACTTGGTCAACAGCAACGGCGACAACGACGATCATGATGACGATGACGACGACGGTTCTCATTTTATTTTCGCATAAAATTGTTTGTTGGCTTTTGCTGTACGAGTATGTGCTGTGGAAGGTATAGAAGGTAAATCACCGTGGATACTTTAAAGTTTGTTTGTTTATTCGATTCTGAAGCCTAAAAATCTTTTTGACGCTGGATCGTAGGTGTTTCATTCGGATCGCAAATTGTGCTGTGTTTATAAACAATTCATCCGGAATTTGAATATTTTGTCGGGCACGTGATTAGGGGAGAACACCAGGAAATCGAGGTGGAAACGATAGGCGATTTGGATCTGGGGCTTTTTTTGTTTTAAAATTGATTGAACGACTTACGGTTGAGTGCTCATCGCATTTGAGGAGTGCATAGTAATCCTCGTCGGGGCTGCGCTTGTAAGCGATGATTTCGTCGACGGCACTCATTCTGGATAAGTTGAGATCGCGAAAAAAAAACTTTTTTCTGAATGCCTCCGGTATCCTCCTGCACAGACAAATCACTCAAAATGATTCTTTGTTTGAATGCACCGAAACACCAGCCACCAACGGACAGAAAATCCAAACGAAAACAATGCAACCGACCGACCAACAAAACTTTCACTAGACGAATGGTATAACCTTTAATGAGCAATAGCAACAGCTATGTGTTGTGTCTGATGAAAATCGTACTGCTGTGCTGGTGGTTGTTAGTTTACACGTTTTCACTGTTCAATTGATCGAATTTGACTGACTGACTGACTGACGACTGAATGTTGGAAAGAATTCTCTCTCTCTCGCTTTGCAATTGTTAGGTATTCGAATTAGTTGAATGAGCGCGCGGGCTACAATACACTGCCAATTCAACTAACATTAGCAGCAGCAACAGCATAAGCAAAAGCAGCAGCTCAAGCAGGCAATGGAAACGTTCAGCTTCAGAGGCACCAACTGAGCACAACAGCAGAAGACTTGTACAACAACAAACCTATTGATATTGTAATCTCTTTTGGGAGCGTATGAGAATGGTCGAGCACGATGTGTTTCTCAGCGAATAAGCATGTATAGGAGGCGAACAGACAGCAATGAACGCAACAGTCGCAACGAGCCGCAACAGCAACAGCATACGAAAAGTTCGTTGGATGATAACAGCCGTAGCACCAGCATGCGCCAACTCCCACCTCTCGTCACAAAGCATTCTCAGTTTAGTGCGTTCACTGAGATTTCCCCAACATGTTTGCGACGGGGAATCGCATTTTTGGTCGAAAAGTCGACTGAGCGAAAGAGCGGATGACGGGTAGCTCGCATTCGGGCGTCTGATGTTTGACAAAGGGTTATGTTTGAGAGCTCCCTCGAGATCAATACGAATTCTTTTCGTCTCAAATCAAAGCAAACCGAGTCGCTTCGGGCACTAGCGGGCAAGGACGAACGTACCGTGCCTTCGTGTGAATGCCAAACAATGAATATTAGAAGGTGCACAATATGTTGTGCAATGCGAAAACAAAATATTTACCGGAAAATGACAAAGAAAGATTGTATGCCGTTTCTTTATGTACGTCCGGTAGTGAACAAAGAACGTCGACGCATGTCGTCACAATTGGTCGGAAAAATCCAAGGAAAAACCGAACAAACGAAAAAAAAATTCACTCCCATTCAAATGATAAATGTCCACATCGATGGAAAACACAGCCGCTGATGTGTTCGATATGAATGTTTGTTGTTGCTTTTTTCGGAGATTTTTCCATTCGACTGTTGTTTTCCGCAAAAGAGCCGAGCCCAAAGTGAAATGGAATAAAAATTTTGATAAATAAAACCATCGAAAAGAATCAAGAAGACGAAAGATAAAATTTAAATATAGCGCTCTGCTAAGCCATGATCAAGACGACGACATACGACGACGACGTCGACGAAGCTGATGATGGCGACGACGACGACGACGACGACAATGAAACGCGTACGAAAACAACACACAAGTGTCGCACTCTAGCCACACTACTGTGAATACAGCACGAACGGTCTCCGCTACAGCTACGGCATGCTACGGCTGCTACGACTGCTACGGCTACAGCCAATGTCTCTATCTTCGATCAATCGTCTCTTTACTCCTTATTTTAGTTAGGTTAAATCACACAAGCGGTTCAGATAGTTAATTACAGTCATTATAAGAGCTATCAATTCGCGCAAGTCTTTTATAATAATTTACGAAAATTTTCGATGAATTTTCATTTCAATAATTAACCAAATTTATTACAATAAATCTAATTGAAATATTATTCGTCGAGGAATTAATGCGTTAAATATACTAGTCCGTGATATTTACGATCACATTACTTTCGTTTTGTTTGAAAATCTTGCAACTGCATTTGGTTGAGAACGAAATTGTTTTACAGAATAATTGTATTCAAAACGAGAAAAATCGATCGGAAGAATTTAGTCATCGTCAACGCGAGAAAATCCCCGGGAAATTTTCTTCAATTTTTTTTTGCATTTCGTTTCATAATTCATTTTAACTGTTTTAATTTTTTTCTGTTATATTTTTTTCTTATAAAAGAGTGCCGTTTGAAAATCAATAACGAAAATAAACCGTTTGGTTTGTTTTTCGGAAAAAAGAGAGCAGCAATTTAATAAAGTGATTTGAAAAAAGAAGGGAAAATTTGTTTGAGAA
>JANSTV010044445.1:0-16027 GCA_027564135.1 Lestremia cinerea
ATCATTTAAATTCATCAATAAATGAACTCATAGATAGTTTAGTTGATGTGTCTCGCCTTTCCATTTGGTTCATTGGTCATTGATTGGTCGCTTTCGGTTCGGGCGTAGAATGGTGCTGGTGTCTGTTTTTTCCGTTTCGTAGCAATCTCATGCAAAACTCAACCTCTTTCAGGCCACTGCATCAGCTGCTACGAATGCAACAGTCACAAGGACTTTCGTTGCGCTGACGATGTTCCGCCCGAGGATTTGTCGGTGGATTGCAGCACTCACAAGCATGGCGTCAAATACACGTTTTGCCGGAAAATCTCCCAAGTTATCAATTTGCCGGTCAACAATCGTAATGTCCCCATCTAATCCTCTGTGTTCCGCCCAAGACGACCTCGATTTCATTGCTTTGTTTTCAGTTAATGAAGACAGCCGAGTGATTCGCAGTTGTGGATTCGACGATTCTCAATACCTAAACCGATGCTATCGTAGCGCCGTTAAAGGAGGTCGACAAGAGGTCTGCGCATGCGACAACGAAAACAACTGCAACGGTTCGGTCGATTTGAAAAGCTCGGTGGTTCTTGTCTTCGCTGCGACGATGGTATTTGTCGCAGCTCTTTTTTGAAGCGCTTTCGTCTCAGGCGGTTTAGTTTGGTCAGTCTTTCAGAGCTTAGTGCAGTGCGTCAGGCTAGATTAGAATGACTTTTCAGATAGAATTTTTCAAAGTGCGAGTTTCGTTTTGAGCTCAGACTCGGTTTTGGTGAGTTTGGGATTTGTGGCGTTTCCACTCCGAATGTCCTCTCCACTCAGTTCCGCACACGCTAAACGGCAATTGTTTGAACTTTCCACGAATTTCCGTTTCAGGATCGGCGATTAGATGTTACGAATGCAACAGTCACAACGACACACGATGTGCTGATGATGCGCCACCACGAGCCCTCTCAGTGGAATGCGGTGACCATCAAAAAGGAGTGAAATTTTCGTTCTGCCGGAAAATCAAGCAGTTTATTGAGTTCAATGTGAATACACGTGAGTTGCAAAGTTCCACCGGTCTCGTGGTCAAATCTGATGAGCGACTTATTTGCATTGCGGTTTCAGTAAAACCCGACACTCGAATCATCCGGAGCTGTGGATGGGAGGACACGACCTACAAGAACCGTTGTTACAATAAACAAGGCTTCGGAGGACGACAGGATGTGTGTGCCTGCAGTTCGGACAATTGCAATGGCGCTGTTTCGTTGAAGAGCACTATTGCTGCACTTATCGCTGGCATCGCTGTTGCTGTGAACCTCGTGCGAGCTTAAATCGACTCGAACTCTGTACATTTCATTTGTAAATGAATAAATTTGGCTTTCGAATAATTGAAGTGCTCTTTAATGAGGACAATGAAGGCCACACGTGCTTCTAGAACTCATCCGTTATTCATGAGGAAAATGTAATTGCTCCCGTCAGTGTAACCATTCGCACGAGTCGGAAACGGCTCTCAAATCACTTAGTTCGGTTTCGAATAGATTGAAACACGGTTCAAATATGGCTGTGGGAAAGCTCTTACAAATTGTGGCAAAAACGATTCGAGTTCTTCGGAATCCGGAAGGTTTTAGTGACTCGCTGAAATGTCTCTTCTTCCTGCAAACCATCACCGGAATGGCATCCTACAAGCTGAAGAAGTCTCCAACTACGGGCAGATATTATGTGGCCGCTTCTATTCCGGGAATGTCACTCACGATCTCTCATCTAACGCTCTACCTGATTTGCTTCATCAAAGTCTACGGAGCTGCATGGAAATACACGTTGAAAAAGGGCTGGGAGGTTGAATTCTATATGTTCCTCCTAACTGGATACGTTTTCTCCATCACATCGTTCATCATAATTGGAAGTGCGCTGCTGTGTCGCGCGAGACTTGGCACTCTAGCAGACCTAATGAACCGCCTGGATTCCGTTTGCGGCGAAATCGATCGGCTTTATATTTATCGGAGGGTGGCCAACGCCGTTTTGTTCATTTCAGTATTTTTCACCTGTGTTTGCATTCCGTTGGTAGCGATTCTCATCAGGCAGCTGATGATCAGAAGGTTTGCTCCGGAGCGAATCATTCTGTTGGTTTTGACGCCATTGTACGCCGCGATGGAAATAGTTGGGTTGAGTTCGTACAACCGATTGATCTTTTGGAGTTGTAGAAAGGTGAATAAGATACTGGACGTGGGTCGCGAGGCTGACGATGAAATGAGTGAATAGAACTACTCTAGACTTGACATTGAAGCAATAAAATCATTTCCTCTATTTAACATTGTATATTCGAATCATAGCCTGGATTGTACATTGTATGGCTGATCGCATTTTTCTACAAATCAACTCTAACAATCGTAGGTCACGTCACTCATGCATCTGTCCGCTTGTGTGGGAATAACGCCATGTTCAATCGTTGTTCAAATCAGTTCATTTCGAGTCGCCTTTCACAGCTTACCGATACAAAAATGTTTACGCGAAAAACCCTTAAATCGGCGAGGAAGAAAATGAATTCTTTTGTGAATCCTCAGAATTTGAGCGATTCGCTGAATATGCTGATGCTGCTGCAAATCATCGCCGGTTTGGCGCCATACAAACTGAAAAAGTCTCCAACCACGGGTGAATACTCCATACTGATTTCGTTCTCCGGACTATCGATCTCCTTGCTTCACGCATTCGCCTTGGGGTACAACACTGCTGCAATGTACCAGCATGAGCTGACTAGATTCGAAGTCTCCAAATATTCCGAGTACATCGCGAGTCTGGGCGTCCAGACAGTTCTGGTGATGATCTTCGTGAATGCCTACACGAGTCGAAAGATTCTCGTCACTTTACAGCAGATCGTGGACAGATTGGAAGCCGCTTGCGATCGACAGGATCACCGAGGACTCTACCGAAAGATCTTCATCACATCTTGGAGCATTACGCTGGTGTTCGTGGCCATGACCGTGTCTATCCTATTGATCGTCATGAGAATGAATCATAAGTCGGGAAAAGAATCATCCTTCTGGGGCTACGTGACGAACGCACTGCCTTTGGTTTACATCGTTTTGACATGGTTCCGGTTCATAATCTCAAGCCGCTTCATCTATTGGAATCTGCAGAACATGAATCAAATGTTGGAGACGATTCGTGTTGAGGAAACCGAGAGCAAATCGAACCATTAACGAAGCTCTGGTGACAACATAATCGGTAGATAATGTGGCGACGATGAAATGGCCTTCTACTTGACATTCAAGCAATAAAGTGTGTTTGTTCCCATTCAACGATGCCTATTGTTTCCGTTCAAAGCATAAACAATGTCTGGATTGGGCGATGATTGAATTTTCATGTAAAACAAGTCTAACAATCGTCAGTCACGTCACTCGTGCACCTGGTCGCTTGTGTGGGAATACCACCATGTTCAATCGATTCAGTTCATTTCGAGTCGTATTTGTTGTTCTTCAGTCAGAAAAATGTTAACGCGAAAGTTCATCAAAACGGCGAGGAAGAAAATGCATTCATTCGTGAATCCTCAAAATTTAAGCGACTCGCTGATTGTGCTGATGTTGCTGCAGATTATCGCCGGTTTGGCGCCATACAAATTGGCCAAGTCGCCAAAGACAGGAGAATACTCCATGCCGATTTCGTTTCCGGGACTAGGAATCTCTTTGGTTCATCTGTCCGTATTTGGCTTCGGCACCATCAACCTGTATGTTCAGGCGGGAGCTCGTGCTAGTATCCAACAATATTCATACTTCATCATGAGGTTGTTCCTCCAGGCGACTTCGGTGACGATTTTGGCGAACGCCTACCTGAGTCGAACGAACCTCATCACCTTAGCTCAGTCCTTGGACAGGTTGGACACCATTCACGATCGATCGGATCGTCGAGGACTCTACCGGAGGATATTCTTCACGATTTGGGGCATTACGCTGGCTTTCTTGGCAATACTGCTGTCAACCGTTGTTATTGTCATGAGACAATGGCAACTGGAGAATATAAACATCTCAATTATGAACATTTTAATGAGCATCTTGCCCGTCATTTACATCCTAATGACGGCATTCCGGTTCTTCGTCTCAAACTACTTGATCTATTGGAATCTGCAGGCTGTGAATCAACTGATGGAGACGATTCGTGATGAAGAGACCGAATGTTGATCGAAGACACTTTTGACGGTTCTGGTGTGATGTGTGACGGTGAGAAGCTATTCAAGTTTGGGATTTGAAATGTTCAATCTTCAGCGTGGAATCGAGTACTAATTGAAATGTACGACAGCTCCCTGCTCTGTCGCGAATGCAATTCAGTGAATTGCCAATCAATTTTCGTGTAAATTATGCAAAAATAATCGTAATATTCTGAGTTCATTCTTTATTCATAACGAGCCTTGAGCAGACACTGGTTATCATGATGGGCAACGCAGTTCTAGCCACGCATTCGATGCCCGAACGGAATAGTATAGTTTTGGATTCTTTGGCTGTCACACTGAAAATGGCGGAATTGGGCCTCTTACAAAGTGTCAAGGAGAAATTGCAGGCACTCGGAAAGCCCCGCGATTTGAACAGCTCATTATCAGTGCTGTTCTTCCTTCAAACGATCACCGGGATGGCTTCATACAAGTTGGAAAAGTCCTCACTGACGAATAAACGGGTTGTGTCCCTTTCCGTTCCAGGAATGTGCTTCACGCTCGTGCATCTCACCGTCTTTCTATTTTTCGTCGGAAGAAT
The DNA here is from genome assembly GCA_027564135.1 of Lestremia cinerea. Taxonomy (NCBI): domain Eukaryota; kingdom Metazoa; phylum Arthropoda; class Insecta; order Diptera; family Cecidomyiidae; genus Lestremia; species Lestremia cinerea. Next base: position 4,698 of record JANSTV010044445.1, read on the forward strand.
CTACATTCTGTCGCTTCAAAATTCGACTTCGAGCGGAACCCAGATCTCAAACTACACGCAATACTTCAACCGGATCTTCTTCACTGCGTCGACAATCGTTTTGCTCGGGAATGTGCTGTGTCGTCGCAACAAGCTGGTGCCTCTGGGAAGGCTTCTGGACCGCCTGGATACCATCAACACGGAAATAGACCGGACCAAATTCTATCGCAAGCAGGCCGTTGCCGTGCTATCGGTTACATCGTTCTTCAGCTGCGCCTTGGTTTTGTCGGCGATCTTCATGTTCAAACAAATGAGCATGCGCCAATTCAGCTACGAACGTACGATTGTGGTCTTGCTGCCGCATATCTACGCTGTGATGGAGCTGCTCCAAATGTTCTCGTACAATTATTTGGTGAATTCTCATGCCCAGGAGATGAACCAAATTATGTTGACGGTTCAAGAGAATGCATGCTTTTGATTTGCTTCTTCCGTTCTCACGATATCCCCTTCAATGAATTTCAATAAAGGCACACTCAATCGATGTTTCAAATCCTACTCTAAGCTTTTCTGAATGTTCACCCTGAATTTCCAAATGAACAGTTTATTCATCATGAACCCCCTTACGATGAGCGCTCGCTCCCATCAGAAGACCCAAAACAAGTTCCGGGAAGGCTTCAATGAATCGCATCGTTGTGTGGTGGCAAGAAGCTTGAGAAATTGACTGAGGTTCTCGATCGCCTGGGCATTACCCTCCATCAGATGGATCGAAGTCATCTCATTCAGAAGCTATTTTCAATCTGCGCGGCACAAGTTTCACGAGGACGATCTCTTGAAATCGACAACTACAAACAATTGGCCTGCCTCTGCGGCAGTGTTATCATAATCTGTCATTGAAACGACAATGCTGCTGAACCAGCAGCTGATGACAAATCGAAGCCAAGATTGAGAATAACTCGAAATGTTTTTTGTGGACAAATCGATGTTGCTCTGGAGATTGGGCTTTCATTTGAAAGCTGCACTCCATCCGTGGTATCGCGAAAGATCGATTGATTTGCGTGCAGAATAGAATGAAGGTCTAGGCTCATGCATGTTCGAGGCATTGAAATCCATTATAACACAAATCACAGCGTTGACGAAAAATCGGTAATTTCCCCAGAACATGCAATCACGAGTCGCCTCCACACGTGAAGGTTGCCCCATGCTGTTTAGTTCACTTCCAACTTCCTCAAGCAGGAGTTTCCCAAATTCGATATGGACAAATTACGGGAGTTCGGGAATCCTGAAAGCTTGGAAGACTCCTTGGTGATTCTAACGACTTTGCAGACCATCGCTGGACTGGCACCATTCAAAATGAGGGTTTCACCCTCGACGCGGAAACGAGAGGTCATCTGGTTCATTCCGGGATTGTGTTTCACGCTGTTGGTTCAGGCAACCTTCCTCACTTGTCTCTTCAAAATCTACGAGCACTGGGACGAGTTAACGTCTTCGAATGAAGGCTCCAACTACACACACCTCACGGTGTACGTCATCCGACTATTGGAAATATTGACGACCATCGCTTCGTTCGTGAACGTCTTTTATCGTCGCCGAAAACTCACCAAAATGGCGGAATTTTTGGATCGACTGGACATCGTTCTCCATCAAACGAATCGACGGCGTCTCTATCGGAAGCTTCTTCTCTCCACTCTCGTGTGGATTCTTGCATTCCTCGTGTTTTACATCTGCTTCTGTCGGGTTCTCGTCAAAGAGGTGGAGCTGACGACGAAAAGCTTCTGGCACTCTTTGGCGATAGTGACGACGCAGACTTATATGGGAATGGAGTTGCTTCGATTTTTCGTATGGAATTATTTCAACTTGTGGTGTTTCCGAAAGATGAATCACCAGCTGATGGCAGCTTTAAGCGAGATCAATCAGGATTATTGAAAGAGAATGAATCGAACAAACATACATACATTAATACAGTTATTTTTAACAACTCATCGCTGACGTTTTTTCTTATCCACAACGAAAACCTGTTGGAACACTCTGGCAATCTAGAAAGCCCACGCCAATTGGATGAATGATGAGATCTCTCAAATTGAACTCAAATCGGATGATAGCAAAAATCATCAGCAATTCAAAACAGCATAAATATTTGGTTTTGCGAAAGAGCAAGAGGTTATCAGTGCGTCGACTCGGGGTTCATAGCCTATGAGATCTGTCGGATTGGCACGCAGCTAAAATGAGTGAATTGGAGATCGAGGGCTCTGCCATGAGATTCGACGATTTGAGTTTGAAATCACCACGCAAAGCGAAGAACTTGATCAAACCGCTGATTAGAAACTGTGACCCGCAACCGGTCCCAATTCAAAACAATTTCTTCCTCGTCTGATTCCTTCTCTGTCGATAATCAGGGAGTAATTCAGCAACAAAAACATAAAACTGATAATTTTTCGTGTTTTCCTCTCGATTATCAAAGAATGGTTTTCGATTCCCAAAAATTATTTATAATCCGGCGGGCCAAAGCACGCGTTAAACAGTTTAGTGACAAAACTCGATGCAATCAAGTCGAGCGAAAATGGCAAACATTCATTTGGCTCTTGGCCTTTCACTGATTGTGGGATGTGCGTCGTATTACATCGACTCAGCAAGTAAGCGAACACTCGACGGAGGTCATTTCGAGCGAGGCTCATAGAAAAGCATATTTCCAGCGGTGAACGGCTGCAAGCAATACGAATCTTCGGATTACAAATACAAGGATTTCCACTACATCAGCGAGATTGCGGGTGGCCAGCCTCAGGACTATCTACTGCGACTGCAATTGTTCCTGGTGGGAGACGAGGATGCAAACATAGTTTTGTCGAAAACAAGTAGTGTGGATCTCGAGAAGGATGCCTACTACGAAATTTCCATTGGCGCTTCTTACAACTCCAAATGCTTCATTCGTCGCGGCGGAGAGTCGCAGCCACTGACCGAACTTGACATCGACAATACTCTCACCGGGTACGAGCGGAAATTCACCATTGAAGTGAAAACCAGTGAGTTCGGCAGGTTGATGAGATTGGATGCAGTGGACTTAGCGCTTTCTCTCGATTCCCAGATGGTGAGATCAAAGTGTTCTCTGAGGACTTCAACTATAGACCTTTGATTGCCGCCTTCGATCCAGATGTCATCCCGGTGGAATACTTCTCTTTCGCTGGACGATATGCGGATAACCCTGTCCACTTTTACTATGACTGCCCGAACTTTACTGAAGTTGATATCGAGAACGGTCCAGTGTGTGATTTACTGAAGACGCCATTGATATCGACGATTGATCAACGAAACAGTGAGTCCAGCCATCAACCGAGAGTTGGGCGGATGTTGATTGATTTTTCATTAAAGCCCTGGCAAAACATTGCCAATACTACGAGACTACCATCAACGGCTTCGACAAATTCTTCGAGATTAACAAAATCAGTGATACATTCCGACCGGAAGGTTACCGCCTACGATTCCCACTGTACATTTTAGGAGACCTTGATGCTCAAATCATTCTGTCGTCGAAAGCAAAACCGAATTTGGAAAACGATAACGTCTACAAGATTTCCATTGGAGGTGAGCAAATATTCCCTCAATCGAAGGCAAACAATCTCAATCCCTCATTTTTTCGACAGCTGCCGGAAATGGACTGGTTGTCATCGAGCGAACGAACGGACTCGAGGTCTTGGCAAGAGAGCAAAGGCACCGCGTATTGCAAGCCAACAAGCCGTTGAAGGTGGTGATTGAAGTGGCCAATAGTGAGGATCGATGCGCATTTGCCGAGGAAACTTCTGATTGAAATCCACTTTGAAAATTCCAGGCGGAAAAATCAGGCTGTATTCTTCCCACAATCCATTCGTTCCCTTGATCAGTGCCTTCGATGCGGATCCTTTGCCAATTGATTTCATCAGCTTCGCTTCTTGGGTTCCCCGGATGCAGTTCTTCTTCAATTGCCCCGATGAAGAAACCTTGGCTGAATATGGCATGAGTGCCAAGGCACCTTCGAACGCACCGCATCCGCAACTCGCCCGAAAAGACTTGCCAAAACAAGACAGTGAATCATGTAAGTGAACTTCAAACTGTAATGAAACCAAATCGTTACGTTTTTTCGGCAGAGAACGTTTTTGATAATATTTTTTTGGCAAATTTTGAGATAAGATTAGAAAAAAAAACTGGTGAAGACTTTGACCGGAATGACAATCGGACTAATTTTCAACATTCTAGATGCTCAAAAGCACTGTCAGCATTACAGCACCGGAAACAATAACATGAAGTACTCAGATTTCACACGAATCGACTCTTTGAGCAACAGCTCATCCGAAGGATACATCTTGCAGCTCCCAATTTACGTGAAAGGTGCACAAAACGTTCGAATTCTTCTGTCGTCCACTGCGAGTCCATCGAGAGAAGATCCCGCTTATGAAATCCTGATCGGAGGTACCTACTTTTAGTCCAAAGAAAACTCTGTCTCTTCATGACCCGCATTCTCTTCCAGGATGGGTTTACGAGCGAGTGACCATCAACAGAGGGCAAAGCAGGAATTTCCTGGCGGGCGTTTCCGTATCGAATCCAGACGTCATGAATGATGTTGCTTTGACAAAACTGGTCCTGGAGTTGAAGACCAGTGGCGAAATCAACATCTTCAGCGACAGAGACTTGTATCGGCCGTTGATCAGTGCCTTTGATCCGCAGCCAATCGATGTTCAGTACATTTCCTTCTCCAACTTCTTCAACAAAGTTGACTTTTATCTCAATTGCCGTCCATTCGCTTCTTAAGCGAGGATTGCGGCCTCATCGAACTATCGAAAAATCAGGCTAATAAATGAATTCTTCTCTTAACAAATTCAAATCGATCATTCGGGAAACCCAATCAATCCCAACAGAATATCCATAACGGAGCACCTTTAAATGGAACCATCTGAAGCGTTGACGACTTCAGAAGCAACGACTCGGGTTTCTCAACAACCCAATAGCAAAATCGACGAATCCTATCAAATCGAGAACAACAACACAACCCGCTCCGTACGACACCAAAAATCGCGACTCGAATCGAATCAAACAAAGCAAATGGCGTTGTGCTCTGAATCGAACGCAAAGTAGCAATAAATAATCGAAAAGCAATTTCCCATTTAGTTTTTGCCCTTTTCACAAAAAATCCAGCACAAATCATCATCTGAAAATGATAGAAATTGTAGCAAATACGAGATAAAACCGAAACAAACAATCGCCAAACTAAAACTCATTCGAGGCGATAGGAAAAATCGAGCAGATCGATCACAGATAGACCGGCAATCGTCACGCGCATCGCCCTTCAAAAACCCAACAAAATTGATGGATTATCCCCAAATGAGGCCAATCCACCGTGATTGTATCGCACGTTTCCGGTTTCGTACATGGAATATTCTTCCCGGCGGAATTCACACTCGTTCACCAATACTCTACGCCAGCGAATTCGTTTGCGATGAAAACAAGCAAACTCGGTTCAAGGACGTTACCGAATGAGGGGACTGCGCATGCGTCATTCATGTTTTCGTTTTTTGCTTGCGTATTTTCTTTCACAACCAATTGTGACATTCAATGAACTCAGATAACGCACACGCTCCAACACAATAGCCAAAATTCGTCTTCATCAAAATCAGCAATAAATTTGATATCAAAACGTTTTAGAGAAATAGTATTGCGCTGAAGCAGCCACGAAAAGAGAGCTCATTCAAAGCAAACAGTGATCAGTGACATTTCGAAGCGTTAATGACTCAGCACAGCACAGCAACTCTATTGTGTTGAACGGGCGCGTCAATCATTTTGACAATCAGCTAAGTCTGTCCGAGCTGAAACATGTTTTATGGTGACTGGTTGACCAGACGACCGACAGACCGACCGACCGACCGGCCACACGAACAAACGAACAACGATTACCGTATCCTTTGGAGACAAGCACGCAGCGACCTACGCAAAACAATCCCCACCAATCGTCAACAGCTCGGCAACCACTTGACATCGAAATATCTTTATTCAGCTTGCGTTTCGCTCAAAATACAAAATTCGTAATAAAACGAAAGAAAAGTATAAGCACAGCGCACATTGCTGGACGGAAAAACAAATGAGTGTTGATTATTTTGGCACTGTTGTGATGACTGTGAGTTGAGGTGACGATTTGATGAAGCAAAAAAAAACAAATCAGACACCGACAAGTCTTGTTTGTTTTGTCATTTCTGGTGAGTGTTTTTTCTTGCAAAGTGCAAAGTGCCATTTGGTGGGCGCATTCTCATCGCGAATTGAAAGCGCTTTGTTTTTTGTTCGCTTTGAAAGAAAAAAAAAACAATCAACAATCTTTCATGTTCGAAACCGTGAATATTGAAAAAGACGAACCATTCAATCGTGCGCGCAGCGTGCGATACAACGTAACGATCGGCGACGGTATTGTCTTTTGAATTCCACAATTTCTGTTACGCAAATACGAGCCAAACAAGTTACCAATAAGGCAATCACAATTTCAGACATCAGAAATAACAGTGAAAGCAACACGCTCAGTCGATTACGATCAACGGCGTCGTTCGGTTATACGTTTATAGTGCGCAGTGTCTCGACATTCGTTTTGCGTATTGCAACATGACGACCCATCGCATTCTACAAACTCTTACAATCGCACAGTTTTTTACGTTGTTCATTCCACAATTTGACAGTTTGCTCTACGATTTCGTGTTGATCAAGTTCTTTCCGATGCTCTTCGGAATCGTCAGTAGGATATCGGAAGCGATTTTCCAAGAAAACATTTTCAAAACGCTGCGCATTGGCAAGAAACTCTTCGGGCCGCTGGTCAGTGAGACGAGCTACACCGGAGAACGTTTGACGAAAGCATTGTATTTCATTGAGAGCAAACAGAAGTACGTTCGGTTGAAGGTCGTTTCAACAGACCCACGGTTCGCGGAAGACGGTAAATTGTCGACGGTAAGTCAGTGCGCTGTGGTACTCGTTCTGTGAGGCGACGCTCATTCGATCGATTGTGATTTCAGCCGGAGTTGATCGAGAAGAATCATTACCAAGTGGTGACCCATCGAACCGTCACAGAAGATGGATACGAATTGGAAATGAACCAAATACCCAGCAGGCAAACGGATAAGCCGCTGAAGGTAGCGTTATTGCACGCTGGCGTTTTGGATTCGTCAGCTTCCTGGGTGATTACGGGCCGCAACAAAGCGTTGGGTGAGTGTTTTGTTGTGTTTATTTTTTTCATCGACCTCATTTTGAATGTTAATCTCATGCATTTTGAATATTAATGAATTGACATTTCGAATCGCATCAGCTTATCTCTTGGCCGATGAAGGATACGATGTTTGGCTAATGGATTACCGTGGCAATAAAGGCTCAAGGCGGAAGCACAACGATAAAGATCCGGATGACCATGCCGGTGACTATTGGAAGTTTTCCTTCCATGAAATCGGCTATTATGACATACCGGCAGTCATTGACCACATTCGCAGAGTGACGAAGCAACAGAAAATCAACTACATTGGACATTCGCAAGGGGTCGTCACGATGTTGATAGCACTTTCTGAACGACCCGAGTACAATAAATATATCAAGCAGATTCACGCTTTGGCACCGGTTATTTTCATGGAGGACACTCGAAGTATTCCCATAAGAATCCTTGCCGCTCTGGTGCCACGCTTCCTCAGGGTAACCTCATCGATCTGGTCGAGTTGAAGGATTCCGAGAATGACCATTTTCATGATTTCAGCCCCTCGCTCGAGTGCTTGGCATCGAGGAACTGGCTCCGCACAACAAGTTCTTGATCTCATTGGCCGAAGCTGCTTACTTCATCGAAGGTTTCGATCGAATATTCTGCTACAACGCGTCATTGATTCTGTTGGGAAGTTTCTCGGAGAATGTCAATCGAGTAAGTATAAACAGGTGATTAGCGGGGTGATGAGGTTAAAATTTACTCTTTGTTGACTTTCAGAAACGGATACCAGCCATTTTGGGCCATTCACCGGCCGGCTGCTCGGTCCGGCAACTATTCCATTTCGGACAATTGGTCATGAGCGGAAAATTCCAAAAGTACGATTACGGAGCGCAAAAAAACAAGGCGAAATACGGTAACGCAGAAGGTCGCATCCCCAACTACAATTTGTCGAACGTCAATGTACCGATTCACATACATTACGGCGATAGTGATCTGCTGGCGACGCCAAAGAATGCCAAAAAGCTTTATGTGATATTGCGAAAGCATAACGAACACGTCAAACTGAGGCGGGTTCCGATCGATCATTTCAATCACATGGATTTCATGTGGGCTGACAAGGTGGCTGATCACCTTTACAATTACATTATTGACAGGCTGAATGAAGCTAATGATGCGCCCTCTGAGGAGCAACAATACAGTTGATGATCTCATCAAGAAAGGAAATATACGTTTGCAAGTTTTTTTTATCGTAGAGCTGAAGATTTGTTTTGTTTTGTTTGCTTTTCTTTGGACGAGTTGAGTCATTCCGTGTTGTTGTTTTGACTTGCTGACTCGGTCGAAGCGAACGCGCGCTGTTCATGACGCAGTTGTAATCGCATTCTGCTGAGCTCATTCTTTATTCATGATTTTCATGAGCGCCCTCAACGCAGTCATGACATTCAACACGAAGCAATTGAAAGTCAACTAGTTGGCGAGGTCGTTGTGAACGTTTTGGTTCGATTTCAGTTTTTTTCCGACACTCTTCCGCAAAAAACACGTGAAACCTCGGAATTTCAGTGCATCGCTGGCTGTTCTGTTCTATTTACAAACGATTTTTGGGCTGACGCCGTGCGAAAATAGTGGATTGCCGGGAACGGGTCAACTTTTTCGCGGTCAGAAATGTGTTTACTGGTATAGTCTTGGAGGTCTCATGCCATGACGAGATGACTTGGGATTACTCAAGCTCTCCAAATTTGAATAGAATGTTGACCTGAGTTCACGGCGAAGAGCTGAGAGATTGATGATTTTCTTTCGATGCGGGGCATTCTCGCTTCCTATTTTGCACCAAGGACGATTGGCACTAAAAACGCTAATGGGGTTCAACCACGACATTCACTCCACAGGACGATTGATGAAAGTACAGTGAATCAGTGTTGCAACGGTTCTAGTGAGTGGTGCACCTTTCAAAATGTCAGTTGGAAATCCTGAAAATTGGAACGAATCGTTTCTCGTTCTGTATCTGCTGCAGCTAATCATTGGCTTGGCCCCATTCAAATTGACGCAATCATCAAGCACTGGAGGATATTCCGCGTCGATTTCACTGCCGGGACTGGCCATCTCGCTGGTGCATTTCTTCACCTACCTTTCCATCGCCTTCAAGACGCTCTTTGTGCTGGATGGACTGGATGATGTCTCTATGCTTACGTATTTGGTCTTAGAGGGTTTGACTTATACAACGACCTTTGCAATATTCATCAACGCTTTTCTCAGTCGAAAGAACTTCGTCATCTTGGCAGAGTGCTTGAACCGGCTGGATGCCATTTACGACCACTCGGATCGCCGAAACATGTATCGCAAATTTTTTCACGTGATTTTGATAGTGTCGATGGTTTTCTTGTGCTGCTTGAGTTTGTTGGTATGGGTCGTCTTCAAAGACATGGAATTAATCACGTCAGGCTCATCGAGTTATTGGGAGCTTTTCATAAGGGTGCTACCTGTCGTCTATTCGTATATGACCGCCTTACAGTTTTATCTTTTCACTTATGTGGTTTACTGGAATCTTCGATATTTGAATCGAATATGCAAGTCCATTCTGGATAACGAATGCGAGTAATGGATGCGTGGATTTGAAATGGAAAGGCAACGGAATCGAAATCGACTGTTTTGAATATTGAATTGCGTGAGCTCGAGGATATGAATTTTGAAATAATATATGTAATAATTATATCAATGTTGATCTCAGTGTTTGATTTCCATGGGTTCGCTTATTCCCGTCATTGAGAGTGCATCAAGGACATTCCTAACTGTAAACGCAAATGGGTTTCGCTCACGTAACTCGAACAATTGATAAGTTACATGAAATCACGTTCGTGTTGACATATCATTCGCTCAGTCTCACTATGTCAATCGGAACGTACCTCAAAAATTCGTCAAAGAACTTCCGGACCTTCAGAAATCCTCGAAGTTCAAACGACTCGCTGCAAGTGTTGCTCCTGCTGAAGAGAATTTTCGGCTTGGCACCATACAAATTGGTGAGATCGCCGAGGAGCCGCAGATACTCGGCAACGTTGTCACTCCCGGGGCTCATCCTATCCTTCGTGCATTTGTTTGCCTTCTTTTCAATTACCGTAAAGGAGTTCCTGGACGAAGACACCGGGCAAGACATCTCTGAATTCACCTACCAGGCGTTTAAGTTGTCGTTCTATGCGATGACGATAGCAGTTTTCACCAACGCTTACACTGGTCGCCACAGGCTCATCGCCATTGCGAGATATTTGGACCTGCTGGATGCCATCTCCGAGCGTATGGTCGGTCCGCGATCGTACCATCGACTATTTCACAACGTGTTGGTGTTTTGCTCAGTCTTTGTGCTGCTGTTGGGGATTACATTCTTTGTAATTGTCAAAGACTTTGAACTGACTGAGCCCGACCGATGGAGCTATTATGTCATTCTCATCAAAATCCTGCCATTCGCTTACAGTCTGTCGACGCTTTTTCATTTCGTCGTGTTGAATCATTTGGTTCACTGGAATTATCGAGCTTTCAATCAAATCTGCACGAAGGTCTTGGCTGATGAGAGCGAATCTGCTGATTGATTGAGTCGGAATACAAGAAGTGATTCATTTGGTTTCGGTTTCGAAAATATTCCAATCGAAAGCCATCCAGGAAGCAGAGTGGAAACAACTATCGGTCACCCTTCGGGTAACTCGATTACGGCATAGAGATGTTTTCCGTGTCAATCGCATGTGACATGCGAAAGCAAATCAATTAACGGAACAATTGAAATTCATCAGAACTTTCATGCATGTGGTCATTCACGCAAAAACACATGTCTGTGGCAAGAGTTGCCTTCCACATTCCGAGGCAGAGGGAGTTCAAGCGAATAGTCCGAAATGAAGCTCATCGAAACAGCCGCAGCCAAGTTACGAGCGATTACGAATCCTCAAACCTTTAACGATTCCGTAACTCTTTTGGATTTTCTGCAAAAAATCGCCGGCTTGTCGCCCTACCATTTGGAGAGATCACCGCTGTCGGGTAAGTATTTAGTGAAAGTTTCGATCAATGGCTTGGTCTTCACTCTGTTCAATTTGGGAGCGTTCTTCTACACCACGTACATGCTGTACGAGGAGCAGCTCAAGCGATTGCGGGAAGATCAGATTGCCTCTTACGCTATGCCTCTACTGTCTGC
>JANSTV010044445.1:16127-26960 GCA_027564135.1 Lestremia cinerea
TACATGCTGTACGAGGAGCAGCTCAAGCGATTGCGGGAAGATCAGATTGCCTCTTACGCTATGCCTCTACTGTCTGCAATCGTCCGCGTTTCGATGGCCGCAATATTCGCTGCGGTCGCTTTCGCTCCCAAGAAGCTGATCGTCATGGCGGAGTACCTCAGCAAATTGGAAGAAATCTACAAGAGATTGGACCGTCAGAGCTTCTACCGTCGGACATCCTACACAATTCTCGCCATAATTTCTGTGTTTGTGTGTTCGTTGGGGTTGATGGTGTTGGTGCTCATCAAAGAAGCAAAGTTGACGATGAAACCGATGAGCATGTGGAGGATCTTCGTCCAAGTTCTGCCAGTACTTTGCATTGAAACGGAAATCTTCCTGTTTTTCTTGAAAAATTATTTGATTTATTGGAATTTTCGATCACTTAACCAAATGTTAGAGACTCTGGAATGATGAAGATGAATCGATAAGAGAATTAAAGCAATTTCAATGTGCATTATGGTGTTTGATTTTTGCGTGGTTGAAGTTCAATCACTGAACTGAGCAGAATCGTGCAAATGGCGTGACGCCATTGGCACTCCCTTTGATTATTTCCAGTTGTTTCCAGCGCAAGCCCTGCTGGAAATAGAGCGAGGTCGATCTCTAACACGCAATAGCGAAGGATTTCAATCACAACACCCAATCCAGCACGACATCAACGCCACTGATCGACTGCGAGGCCAAGTTTCGACAGTTGCGGAGTGGATTCCATTGGTTCGAGTTGTCTCTTTTCCGAAGCGAAAATGGACGAGAAGACCCTCATTGAAACCGCAATAAACAAAATTCAGGCGATTGCGAACCCGAAGAGCCTTCGCGATTCATTCGTAATCCTTAACGCGCTGCAGATAATAAGTGGATTGGGACCGTACAAGCTGAGGAAATCTCCGGAGACGGGCAAATACTCTGTGAAAATCTCATGGGTGGGAATGCCCTTCACCGTATTCATTCTGGGAGGTTTCGCTCTCATAACCATTGGAGCTGTTATGCAGCGCATCGAAGAGCATGAAGAATCCATGGTCAACTTTGCTTCTGAATATATTCTGACACTTGCTCTCCGGGTGGCTGTATCCGTCATCTTCTATAATATTTTCCGGAGTCGCCGACATCTAATCGCACTGGCGGAGTGTCTCGACCATTTGGATGGCGTCTACGAAGAAAGGAACCATCAGAAATTTTACCGGAAAATTTTCTTCAAGATTTTGGTCCTCTTTGTTGTGTTCATTTGCCTGCTGATTGGTTACGCATGGTCGCTGTTACAAGGAGAAGATATGAACAGTTTTTACTCAAAGGTGCGACTCTTCGTCGTCATCATGTCGCTGTGTTGCATCAAAATCGAGGTTTTTCGGTTGTTTGTGCTCAACTATTTGGTTTATTGCAATGTCCGGTTGCTGAATCAAATGCTGAGGACCGTTGAAGAGGACGAAAATGAGAAGCGAGTTGCGTGAGGCCCGAAGGCATGGAGATTTCAATAAAAAAAAAACAATTTCAATGTAAGTCACCGTGTTTGATTTCCGTTACGATGCAGCAGCAGCACTCAAGCTGATTGGTTTTAGTATGAAGCAGAAATTCGGTGGAAAATTTTCAAGGACGTCGAATAACACGATATCATCGCATTAACACGGAGACCATAATTGCGTTCGTCAACGACAGTTGTCGAGTAGTTGTCGGAAGTGTCAAGTGCTGAATTCCTCTTTGCAACGAGAATGAACGTGAAAAAAGTCATCAAAACCGCAGTGGACAGGATCCAAGCGGCGGCCAATCCAGAAAACCTGCACGATTCCTTCGTACCCTTGGTCATCCTGCAGAGAATCAGCGGGCTAGCTCCGTATGATATAAGGAGATCGCCGAAGACGGGCAAATTCTTCGTGGTGATTTCGTGGCTGGGATTGCCCTTCACGCTATTCACTTTGGGTGGAATCTTCTTCATCACCATCAAAAAGTCCGTCAAGTCCACGGACGTTGAATCTGAGGTGTTTTCCTTCTCCGGCCAGGCCCTGGCTATGTCCCTCCGAGCAGCGGTTTTCTCGGTTTTCTTCAACATTTTTCTGAGTCGCAGGCACCTAGTTGTCATGGCAGAGTACCTCAACCAGCTGGAGATCATCTATCACGAAATGGACGGACGCAGTCTCTATCGCAAGATATTCTTCACCATCTTGGCCTTCATTGGCGTATTCGTGTGCCTGATCGTGGGTCTGATAGTGACGATTGTCAAAGATGTCTCCAAAGTGCAGCAAAACGTAGACTATTTCGGAGTATTCTTCGTCATTTTGATGGTGCTCAGCATCAAAACGGAAGTTTTTCGAATTTTCTTGTACAACTATTTGATTTATTGGAACTATCTGTCGGTGAATGACATGCTGGACCCTCTTCATGACGACGAGTATGAAGATTTGTTCCGCACAAATTAACGAGTTCTTTCAAATGCACTTTCAATCACCGCTTATGTCATTGGTTTTCGCGAGTGTTTTTTCTTTCGAAAGGCAGCTTTTCCTCTATCGCAGCGCCACAGCCGTCACACCACGATTCGCAATCAATCAGCTGAGAACGACGCACCAAAACAAATAAATAACCAATGTGTCAGGTCGATTCTTCGATTCATCGATTCGTCGATGGCCTTGTTGGAGCCTAATCAGTCCGGAATGATACACGACCGATAACGACCATCGTTTCAGCCGACTGCATCATAACTCACTTGACGCAATCATTGTGACAAACGACAGTGAAAGAGATCACACGTGCCGAACGAAAGTGAGAGTGAGAGAGCCAATGCAGAGGATGCGACCGACGGATGAGTGTCGTTTCACGTAACGCTCAAAAACCGATTGATCAATTTCAAATTTTTTTTATCAAAATTCCATTAAATTCAAGTGCGCGCCGTCGCAATCGATTACCTGCCGCTTCGTTTGTTCGTTCCATTATCGTACTTTCGATTGAAAAGCCAAATCGATACCGCAATTTGCGAACAATATCGAGCACTTTTAAGTGATCAGTTCGTGCGAGTATTTTGACCAGTTGACTTCGAAAAGTGAGTTTCTCCACGGTGGCATGACAGAAGCAAAATTTTCGTGGATATTCGTGATATTTCTTGTGGCCGCTGGCACGGACAATGGTTTGTTGGGCTTTCCTCTTCACTTCCGGTGGAAAATTCGCGAAGGTGATTGACTGATTCTGCTCCTTTCCTCCGGTAGTTCGATCATGGGAGTGTCATAGGTGCTCCTCGAAGAATGTGGAAGAATGTGCGACTGTAGCGCTGGGTGAGAATCAAGCTCTGCCCGTGATTCAGTGCGAGGGGAATGTCACTTCGTGTGTGACGTATGTTGAAGGTGCGTTGTTAATGCTCTACCTTCGAACGAGGGATGACGTCATCAATCGAGTCAATGACCCACTTTTCGTTTTCCCCTAATCTGTAGATGGTATCACGATTCGCGGCTGCAACACGTCACTTCCGGTCAATCGCTGCAATGCGGACGATTCTGAATGTTCAGTCTGCTCAACGGAGCTTTGTAACAACCAGATCTTTCCAAGCAATCGCGCGAAATGTCTGCAATGTTCAGGCAATTTGTGCGTGAATCAAACGGAAACGAATTCATTCCCTTGTCGCCAGTACGTCGAAGGTGACAGCTGTTACAGTGTATTCTCCATGGGTAAGCCGATTCAGTTGCGGTTCTTGGACCAACTTTCACCCAACCTCCTCCAACAGACGGCCAACAAGCCTATCGCGGCTGCAACTCGGACCCAGACGACGTTTTCGGCAAATATTTCTGCTCCGCCCACAAGTCGCAATGTCACAAATGCCCAACGAATGGTTGCAACGACGAAAAACCAACGTTCCAAACGAGTCTCGCTTGCGTCAAGTGCAATTCAAGCGACTGTGCCGAGCTCAACTCAACGACAAAAGCGACTGCATGTGCGCCGTACGTGATCGATTATGAGAATTATTGTTTCACGAGAGTCGTGAATGGCACGGTGGTTCGCGGGTGCGTTTTGGAGCATGATGAGAGCTTGCGAGAGGATTGCGGTGCTTGGCACTCGACAACCTGTCAGGAGTGTCGTGGTGAGGATTGCAACCGAGTCAACGTGCTGCCAGAGTTTTGCCGTGAATGCGATTCTGGTGTGAATGCAAATTGCACGACGAGTTTGAACGAGTCCATGCGCAAGAAATGCCCGTTGACGCTTGAACGTCAAGGCTGTTATCGCTTCGAAGAAGGTAAGTTTATACATTCGTATAAATCACAGAAAATTCCCATCAAAACATCGATCGTGGTCGTAATTACCGAATGCTTACAACACCCGAGCAACGACGATGCTCGACCGATAACAATAGCCTATTACAAATGTTCAATAAGCTGTTCATCGATAAAGCCACACGAACTGGAAATTAATACGATTAATAATCTCCGCGATGTTTACCACCGTCGATTAATGTTGTGATTTATTACCTCACTCACTGATAATCGCAGTGTTGTAACAGCAACCGGCTGCAATCAAGTCACCAAAGTGGATTATCAACGGATTTACGACTGATCGCGATAAACTTGACCGAATTTCTTTCTCAAGCAGTCCACGATTGATTTTTGTGTTTCACAGGTGGAGTTGTCAAGCGAGGATGTGCCAGTGAGCTACCGAAGATCGAACTGGACAAATGCTACCTGGAGGAGGACCATTCGTGCAAGTTGTGTCTCGGAGATGACTGCAACAGTAAACCGTTGCCGCAAACGTGTCATTTCTGCGATAGCCGAACGGATCCAAGCTGTCAGAGTCGGCCAAATGTCACGCACCAGTGCGCCAATTACTACGATGAATGTTTTACGGCTGTTCGCGATGGTGGGGTTGTGCGTGGCTGCTTGAAAAGTGATTTTACCAATCTCACAACGAATTGTTCGGGTTCGTCGAACTGTCAAACGTGCCGAGGAGATGGCTGCAACTTTGAATCAGTTGGAGATGTCGTGGAATGCCTCAAATGTGATTCAAGAGTTGATAGTAATTGTGTGAGTCGTCTGAATGAAACCGAGCGAGTAACGTGCCCGCAATCGGTAGGCGCTTCGGGTTGTTATCACTTGCAAACCGAGAATCAGGTGAAACGTGGATGTGTGAGTGACTTATCATCGGCCACGCTTGAGATCTGTCAAGCGAATGACGAAACCTGCAAGATTTGCTCGGGCAAAGGTTGTAATTCCAGGAAGTCATTCCAGCAGTGTCGAGTATGCAACTCAACGGAAACGGTGAACTGCATTCGGGCACCAGGTGCAACGCCATTCAAAACCTGCAAAAACTACGAGGATGAATGCTTTGTCCATGTGCTGAATGACACCATCACGAGAGGATGTCTTCGGGAGGAAGTTTCATCCGCGGGCGTTAACTTCCAAGAGGACTGCAAGGAAACTGATTTGTGTGAGAAGTGCTCGAATGAAGGAAACTGTAATAATAAGGTCGTCGATGGGGAGTTTTGCTTAACGTGCGATTCCGAAAGAGATCCAAACTGTCGCACGAATGTGACGATTGCTATGAGGACGCAGTGTCCACTGGCAGTCAAGCCATTGGGCTGCTATCGATTTGAGGATGATGGCGGAGCGATCGTGAAAAGAGGCTGTTTGAACAACGTTACGCGCTACGAGATCGATCACTGCCGAAAGGGAGGTGATAATTGCAAGACTTGCCTGGGCAACGACTGCAACGCCAAAGTATCATTCCAGCAATGCCGTGCGTGCAGCTCGAAAGATTCTGTGAACTGCATCAGAGCTGCCGGTGCAATGCCCATCAAGACTTGCAAGAACTACTATGACGAATGCTTTGTTCATGTGGCTAATGACACGATCACGAGAGGCTGCCTTGGTGATCAGTCTTCTGAGCATCTTGTAAACTTTGGCGAAGACTGCAAGAATGAGGACGTCTGCGAGAAATGCTCAGGTGAGCAAAACTGCAATAATAAGATCGTTGATGGTGAGTTCTGCTTGACCTGCGACTCAGGCTCTGATAAGAATTGCCGAACGAATGTGACGATTGCAATGCGAACACAGTGCCCTCTGGCAATTAAACCACTTGGTTGCTATCGCCTCGAAGATCGAGGAGGTAAGACTGTGAAACGAGGCTGTCTGAGCAACGTCACTCACTATGAGATCGACCACTGCCGCAAAAATGGTGATAACTGCAAGACTTGCGTGGGCAATGACTGCAATGCCAAGATTGGATTCCAGCAGTGTCGAGTGTGCACCTCCAAGAATTCAATCAATTGTATTCGAGCTCCTGGCGCGGTACCATTCAGGACATGTAAGAGATACGAGGATGAGTGTTTCGTGCATGTGAGAAATGACACGATCACCAGAGGATGCGTGCACGAGCAAGTAGATGGGACTAGTTTCCAAGAGGACTGTAAGAATGGTGATCTCTGCGAAAAATGCTCGAACGGCAAAAACTGCAATAATAAGATCGTCGACGGGGAGTTCTGTTTGACATGTGACTCTCAAACGGATCCGAATTGCCGTGCAAATGTCTCGATCGCGCTACGAACGCAATGCCCCCTGGCGGTGAAACCTTTGGGCTGTTATCGCTTCGAAGATGAGGAGGGATCAGTCGTCAAGAGAGGTTGCTTGAGCAGCGTCACGCGGTACGAAATCGATCACTGTCGACAAGAAGGCGATAACTGCAAGACATGCTTGGGCAACGACTGCAATTCCAAGACATCGTTCCAACAATGTCGCGTGTGTAGTTCGAAAGATTCGGTGAATTGTATTCGGGCTGCCTACGCAATGGGTTCAAAAACTTGCAAGAATTACTATGACGAATGCTTTGTTCATGTGGCCAACGACACAATCACGAGAGGCTGTTTGGGCGAATCGGCTCAGGAAGGTGTGAATTTCCAAAAGGACTGCGAAAACAAGGATGTTTGTGAAAAGTGCTCGAACGAACAAAAATGCAATGAGAAGACCGTTGATGGCGAGTTTTGTTTGACCTGCGACTCCACCACGGATCCAAACTGCCGAACAAATGTGACGTTCGAAATGAGATCTCAGTGTCCTCTGGCTGTGAACCCCTTAGGATGTTATCGCTTTGAGGATGATGGCGGAGAAGTAGTCAAGAGAGGTTGCTTGAGCGGCGTCACCCGAGATGAAATGGAGCATTGTCGTCGCGAAGGTGCTAACTGCAAGACTTGCTTGGGAAATGACTGCAATGCAAAAGTATCCTTCCAGCAGTGTCGCTCATGCAGCTCTGTGGACAAAGTTCAATGCATTCGATCTGCGGGGTCCGTGCCATCGAAGGTGTGTCAAAATTATCAGGACGAATGCTTCGTGCACGTGGCCAATGACACCATAACAAGAGGTTGCCTCGAAGAAGAGCCCAAGTTCGTAGAGGACTGCAAGAATGGTGATCTGTGCGAAAAGTGCTCAGACGACAAAAACTGCAATAAAAATAAAGTTGACGGGGAGTTCTGCTTGACATGTGACTCTCAAAACGATCTAAACTGCCGAACAAATGTGACAATTGCTATGCGAACGCAGTGTCCACTGGCAGTTAAGCCCTTGGGTTGCTATCGGTTTGAGGATGATGGCGGAGCGATCGTAAAAAGAGGTTGTTTGAGCAATGTCACTCAGAACGAAATCGATCACTGTCGTCAGAATGGAGCCAATTGTAAAGCTTGTCTGGGCAATGACTGCAACTCGAAGATATCCTATCAGCGGTGCTTCAGCTGCAACTCTGAAGATGACTCGAACTGCCCCACAGAACCCTCGCTAACGAAAGAAAAGGTGTGCAACGGCTACCACGACAAATGCGTGACGCATCACCGACACGGCCTCATTCAACGGGGATGCCTTTCGGAAATGGACGAATCGGTCACGAGAGACTGTGAACAAAATGCGGAAAACTGCAACACTTGCGATGAAAACGATCGCATTTGCAACGACCAACGTTTCCTTGGCGAGTATTGTTACGTGTGTGATTCCCGGAAGGATCGCTACTGCGCATCCAATGTGACGGAATCGCAGAGTCGAATCTGCCACAGTGACGCAAGGGCAGGGCTGCAGGGTTGCTATTTGAAAATCGATGAGGAAAACAACACAGTTTTGCGAGGCTGCGCCGTTGAGCTGGGAGCGAATGATCAAAAGGCCTGTTCGGCAAACGACGATTCGTGCAAAATCTGTCACGGACATAACTGCAATCGAAAATTGGAGTTCCAGCGTTGCTTCAAATGCGATTCGAACGCAACCGGTGCAAATTCCACGTGCATTTCGGGCGAAAGTTCCTTCCCGCAAGTGACGTGCAAGGACTACCAAGACACGTGCTCGATGAGTCTCGACGCCTCCGGCCACATTCACCGCGGATGTACTCAGGATCCTGCGCACGAGAACACGGAGAAAACGGAAAGCTGCGAAACAAACTACTGTAATGGCGGAGTGTATCCGTCGAATCGTCAGCAATGTCATCAATGCAATGGCACCTCCGACTGCTACTTCGTCGGCTCCTCCGACCAAACTCTGGGTTACTGCCGAGTCTACGCGGAAAAGGCCTACTGTTTCGTGCATTACTGTAAGTGAACCACACTCGATTGATCTGCTCAAACTAACCAAGGTTTCTCTTCCAGCGCACGCGGCGAAGAAAGTGAGTCGTGGCTGCGTGAATGACACGGACGTCTCCGGGCTGAACTGGCGTGAAGAATGCAACTGGGCTGGTTGTAACTCCGTGGACGCATTCCGACCACCAACTTTATCCTGTGTGAAGTGCTCGAACGGCGCTGATTGCCCATGGGGTCACAGTCCCGGGGACGCGAAGCCTTGTCGCGAGATGGTTCCGTACAACAGTGTCGAGCAGTGCTACTCAGATGCGAGGGGAGAAGGCGATGCGATGAACGTCACGCGTGGCTGTGTGGTGGACAGCGATTACTATAACGGCGTTCCGATTGCAGTGAAGACTTGTGAGAAGGACGGCTGCAATTTCGAGAACGTTTTGTTCAGCCAATGCTACCAATGTCGTGACGGGGAGGATTGCCAGGAGCCCGAAGTATGCTCGTCGAATTATTCGTACAATCAACGGGGCTGCTTCACCAAAAATCAAAGTAATTTCAATCAGATGGAGAGACGAAATGAGATATTCAAAATGTGTTTTTCTTCTTCAAATTCAGATGGCACCATTTCGAGAGGCTGCCTTAGCCAGTTGTCGGACGGCGACTTGAAGGTTTGCCAGAGCGAAGATGAATCGTGTCGGGTGTGCTTCGAGGCTGGCTGCAACAGCAGTGCCGGTGTTAAGGGCATTCTCAGCGTGTTCACGCTGACTTTGGTCGCCTGGATGACTCGCCAGTTGATTTAAGCTTCCACGAATTAGTCAAATTTGAATAAAAAAAAATCGCTTTGTTTTTAAAGACTGAATTTTAATTCGAATCGAAAGAGGCCACAGCCGGTGGAGCGATCAGCAGTCTGGGAGTTGTACATTAGGATTCATTGATCCAATTTTTGCTCGACCTTGCTCATCCTCTGAACAATACACGACCTTCAGAAATTGATCTTCCCACAACGCAGCCTGCTCGTCGTTCTTGCTCGCATCTCTAACAAAATGCATCCATCGATAAAAATACAGGACAATCTTGGAAATTACATCGAATTCTCGCTCTCGGCCTGGATCAGCTCCTTTCACAACATCAAAGCTAAAATAAGTTGAACATGCATTTTTCGAGCTGTCCTGAGCTGTTGGAACATTTAGTTTGAGACTCACATCACTTGTTTCTTATGTGCGAATCTGAAAGAATCGATTCACTTGAGGCTCAGAAAAGTCGTGGAAAAATGTATACGTACGCTTTGATATATTTCGTATACGCAAGTACCAAATTAACGGTATTGTCTTCCGAACTTCTGAAATACCATCAAATCCAGAGCGAGTGCCAAACAAAGCTGATTGGAAAATATTAACCTTTGGACATCCGAAATTTCGTTCAGGAGAATCAATTTCAGCCCAAACGGGAGGAACTCGTTGGAATGTGGAAATTGGAGCTGTGGCGGAGCGGATGGAATGGTTTCTGGTTTGATTGGGGGATATGTTTTGCCAGCTGCTTTTTCTGCTTCAAAAATTCTGCGAAAATCGAAACAACAATTGGTTTCGAATTCATCCGTATGGCGCATGATGACTCACTTTTCCACTACAGAACTGAACCTAGATAATGAGTGTGAGTCAGCAATGTAAGTCAAATAGCGTCCATCAATGGTCTCACCTTCTTGTAACGTAGTTCTTGAACGCAACGTATACTTTCGCAGGGTCGTAGAGATCGCTGAAAGTGCCCGAAAGCCACTCGTGAAGCCCCGCAGCAAAACCAGGTGTATCATCTGTGAATCCAACGGCATAGAGCATCGAGCATTGCTCCCCATGCGAGACGTGATACATCAGGCCTTGTTTGTCAGTCGTACATACGCACGCTTCAGCAACGGCTTTCCCTTTGTGATGAGCGCATAGACTGTGGGAACGATTTCAAGTTGACATCGATGGTAATGCAAGTGAACACCTCTGATCACGCATGAACTCACATTTTTCTGAAAATCGCGAAATGTTTGTCATGTCTGTTCAAACATTCAAATGACTGGAATTCAAACGAAATAGTGTTATCATCAATTTACAAGATTTTTGGAAAATGCCACATCGTTATTGTCAATTCTCGACGATTTAGATCATTTTCGGGTCAAAAACACCGCTTTATTAAGAACTCACCTCGAAGTTGTCGATGAAAATGGCAATGAGGACCAAATACTGGAAGGCGTCCATTTTCTGGGGAAAAACTCGAACTTTCGAAAGCCACGAACTACTGTGCTGCTTCGCTGC
>JANSTV010044446.1:0-15162 GCA_027564135.1 Lestremia cinerea
GTCGGTTGGATTGATCGAGAGAGTGAGCGAGATGGAGGTAGATGGAGAGAGATGGAAAGAGAGGATTTACTCGAATCCGATGAGCTAGCACTATGCGACGCTGCGATCGATTGCACGTCAATGGAATTATTGATATTGTGAATTATCGTTGTTGACGTGCAATTGAATTGGTTGTAGTGTTTCGGTTACATCCGATTCGAGCGCGGCTACAACCATTTCCATTCGGGTACATGCACAGAACATTGTTGAATTTGAAACGAAAATCCAAACAATTCAACACTTTGCCATTCAAAATGCATACATATTCACTGAATCACACACACACACACACACACCAACACACACATACAAACACCAACACACCCATATCAACACGATAACATGATGCCGGTGTCAAGACAATACAGTCACAATTGAAAAACTCGCGACAGAGAGAAAAAATGTATAAAGTAAAACAAACAAATGAATAACAACAACAACAACAACAGCAACAAAATCGACAACAACTGAAACGGCAGCTACGATGGAGTAATTTTTATTGAAAAATAAAACGCTAAACAGAAAAAAGCGCACAAAAACAACAACAACAACACCAACAACGGCGAGTGGCTGAAGAAAAAAAACGCTCATTTTTTTTATTAGTAATTTGTACCTGTTGTGTGTCTCACGACAGATTACTATTAGAGTTGATCATCCAAAATTTTCGTGTGATAAAGAGTCGGCCGGGTTGGGCGGGTAGTTCAGTTTGCCAGCTGATGTGGTGTCGGTATAAATGTCGGTAGAGTGTTTATGATCGGAGGTTTCAAGAAAACGATATCGCCATCGGAACGGTGCGTTATTGTTCTGTCGGCCTGTCGTCGATCTAGTTCTGTGTGCCTGCTCGCTTCGCGAACCAATTTTGCTCATTCACCGAACCATCTTTCAGTGAATGATCAAAAATTTTTTTTTATTTATTTATTTTTGTCGTTTTTCAATCGGTGCGCGCTCTTTCTTTTCGCAACTTTTCGATCACAATATTTATCGTTAACAAAAAAAAAAAAAAAAATTAAAGAAGAAAAAATCCATTTTCTTTTGCTTTCGTTCCGTTCTCGATCAAATGTTGACAATTCGTTGCAGTAATTCGCGTAACGTTGGACAATGTTAGCTTTGGAGTGAAAATCGGTTCTCTTTGATTTGCAACGATTCGGTAAAAGAAATCGATCTTTCGGTGATCATTCCTGAGGATCTGCAAGAAAATTTAACGAAGCAACATTTTTCGTTGAATTCTTCCGAGGAGATCAAATTGTGTAAGTACCTTTTATTTTTGATTTGATCATTTCATCTTTTGATCATTTGATCATTATTTTTCATTCAACTCGTTGTTCGATCGATCGCTGCGCAACGCAACATCCGAAAGTTCAGTGTCAAAATCATTAGATCGTTTCCTTTTGCGATTATTTAAAATTCAATGAAAACACTTTTCGTTGAGAGCGATTTCTTCGTGGCGTTGCTT
Organism: Lestremia cinerea; assembly: GCA_027564135.1. NCBI lineage: Eukaryota > Metazoa > Arthropoda > Insecta > Diptera > Cecidomyiidae > Lestremia > Lestremia cinerea. The sequence goes on from JANSTV010044446.1 coordinate 1,493, forward strand.
TTCGTTCTTGGCGAAAAGAGAAATGCGCACGATTTGCTCGCGAGCGCTCACAAATGTCAATTGCATTATTATCGAATTCGTTATTTATTGAGTTGAGTTGCGGTTTTTGCGATTATTTTTTATGGCTCGTCAACGACATCCAAGACAAAATGGAAACAGCAATTTTCGCTTGTTTTTTTCTTTATTTCAATTCATTTTCTGCCTTCTGCCTTCATTGTTGTTGTTGTTGTGATTTGCACGAGACTGTTTGAAGTATTAAAAGACTTTCCCTCCCGAAATCAGCCGAGAATTGTGAATGAACTGCTGAATTGATTGGATTTCGGGATGCAATTGCGCAAACGGATCGGATCGTGCCATTCGTTCCGAAGTGATCATGATTTGCCTGGGTCACGAAACGATTCATGGCAGAACCGAAAAATGAGGCGCCAAAGTGGAAATTCTTCTTCCGAGAAGTGACATTGTCAAAAAATAAACAAGCAAAAATGTCTGTGAAAACAAGCATTTCGTTGGAAGCGATTTGCTGAGTAAACAGACGGAGTGAACTGCGATGAGTTTTGGTTATTCAATTAGCATTTCTGGGCGATGGTTCATCTTTGAGTCACCATGGCGGTCAGCCAAACGTCCCGTTCCGGTTATCCTCAATCGAACCAGTCCAAACAATAAATCAATTTCGTATCGGCTCGCTAATCCCATGCTAAACAGTTTACTCGGCGATCCGATCATTGAACGGGTTTCCTTTCATTATTCATTGCGAAGTCGATTGCTCATCGTCGCGTTTTATGACTTTTCATATGATCCGCCTCTGTGTGTGTGCGAGTGTGTGTGTGTGTCTGTGTGCAAATTTTATTTTTCTTGTTTTGTTCCACTCGAATTTTTATTGTTCTTTTCCTCAATCGCTAATCGTCGTTACGTTTTTATTTAAATTTTTTATTTTATCCATTTTGTCGCTGTTTTCGTCACCGCATTGAATTCCGCGCATTTTCGCATTCTCATTCCGCGAAAATGGTTATTTTTTCGCTACAAAATGTTATGCTAAAAATGTATCAATATCAATCTCAGTACCTGACTGATTACACCGTTTGTGTGTGTGTGTGTGTGTGTGTATTTGTTTCTGTTTCAGATGAATGATGTAACCTTCAGATTGTTGGCATATTTTTCATCTTTCCGTTTTGACGACGCGAATGCGAATGCGTTTTCGCTAATTCGTTTGCGCTGCGCGTATTTTGTGTGATTGTGTGTGTTCGTGTGTGTGTGTGTGCACATTTTGACAGTTTTGAAAACATGCAGAATATGACAATGAACCGTTGTCTCCGTCGATGACACAATGCATTATCGTCGCGCACAAATCCGTCGTTGGCTTGTCTCGCCTTGCGTCGCCTTGCGTCGCCTTGTCTCGCCAATTCGAAATCTTCCGCAAAACTCTCAGCCACTTCAACCCGAAACCGTTGAAAAGGCCCGTCAATCGCAACATCAAATATGTCATTGTAATTATGTCGCCAGTTGACATTGTAGATAAATGTGGGCATTGTACTCGAATGCCGGGTTCAATATCACTGAATGACAGCCGATTGATTGACTGACACAAAAGTCCAAATACTTTTCGTCTGTTTGACGAAATTTCCTCTCTGCCATTTTCATTTCAACGTCCAACCAATTTTCCGAAACATTTTTAATTCAGCTTACGGCAAAAACGTTGTGACAATTGTGACACATTCGAAACAGAATGACACATTGACAATCCGCCAAAGGCTGCCCCACACAACGCAACAACACCTCCATGAATATTCACTAGCCGCTGGCCAGTGCATTGATTCGTCAAAATGCCGAAAATGTGCTGGAAAAATGTGGAAAATGCTCTTCCGGAAACGATTCGAGTGACCGATATGGTTCGCTCATAGAACTGCAGCGAACGATAAGGTACCGCCACAATGCGAGAATGCTAATGCGAAAGCTCTCAGTGACATCGTGTTGAGGGGAATGTGCATGCTCGATCGATTGGAAACTGCGTTGATAGTGAACATTTTCGGAAATTGACACAAGTGCTCCGCACAAAGCCAACACAAAACACCGCTCGAATGGCATGTGATCGTATCGAAGCAGCAAGCGGATAACATCGCTTCAACGGTGATTCGCTACGGTCAGATAGAGCAATAATTGACAATGAAAATTGACAACAAGTAACAATTTCATTTTCAATCGTGCTCATATCAATCGGCATTGTTTCCAACGAGCAGCTGATTTGAGCGAAATGCGGCCGACCAAAGGGCAACTCAACCGGACGATAATCGCTGTAGGGAAGGGGCTTTTGAGTGACAGGCTCGTCTGACGGAGCTTCAATGGGAGAACCACACACCCACACCCACGCACACACCCATCGTCCGGTTGATGGTGCTTCGATCGTGTGTGGTCCGCAGAGTGAGCCGTTGCGGAAGGAATCGCGACTTGTCGCACGAACTTCCTTGGCAAGACTTGCCAAATACAAACGTCGTCTTTTTTACGTCTTTCTTCTTCGGACACGTGTGCTGTCGAATCGCTAATCATCGATCAATTGATCTGTCACAAATGATATATTTTTTGGCCACCAATTCGAATTTGATAAAAACGGTTTTTGGTTTGTTTTGTGGATTTTGGCCAGTTTTTTTTCGCGGTTGTCACTTTGGCCGTGGGTTCGTCCGTGGATTCGTCCGTGGGTTCATTTGTGGGTTCGTTCGTGGGTTCGATCGGCTTTTTCATTCTTCGAAATACCCGGCGTATGCACACGTCATTCAAATCGAAGCACGCTGATGAATTCTCTCATTTCAGAGAATGTTTATTAAAAACGTTTTATCGACCAAATGGCTGCACATTAAATGCTCGCAAAGTCAGCATTTCAAAAGCTTGCCTTCTTCGTATTTTTCTTCGATTTGCTCGATCGTATGCATGCAACGCACTACATGGGGTTATGTGCTCTTGTGTGTGCGGCTGTTCCAATCCATCTGCGTGTGTGTGTGTGTGTGTGTATGTCTGTGTCTGTGTATGTGTAACCAACGAAAAGAAAACTAAAACCACCGGGAAAAACGATTCTGCATGAAAATAACTTAATGGCCGGTCTATTCGTTTAGTTGTTTGCTAATTGCAAATTATTATTCTTTTTTAATTTTTTCTTTTTTCTTTCGTATTAATAAAATGCTCAAACACACAAATCGTCAAATGTCAATGGCAAGGTTTTGTCAGACGAAGCCACACACCGCAGCACATGACTCGCTGTGCAGCGGCGAGAACGTATGTTTCACGCGAAAATAACTCAAATTCAGCACGATTCCGTTAAGTGCGCGCTCACACATTTTATTTCATTTATTTATTTTCTCTTTAATTTTGTTTTGCGTTTTCGCGATTCTCCACAAAAATTACGATCAATCGAAATTGAAAACAGGTAAATCGCAAAACCCCAACGTGAACGACACAATGCCTGGCCCTCACCGACGACGACGACGAAAAAAATAAGCGCAAAACAAAAATCTGGTTATGCAATTTCGGCATCGGAGAAAATGAATTAAATGAAAAAATAAAAATAAAAAAAATAAAAAACAAATAAATGTTTTTGACATTTTGATGAACACCGCGCGCTCGCGATCACATTGCCATTGTCATTAATAAACCGAATGCTCGAATTGAATGATTTGTTGTTGCTTCGATGTTATGCAAGTTGTTGATGTTTTCTGGCGGCGTTTTCGTGTCAGTCGACCCGAAAGCATGGCTGAATGCGACGAGACGGCTTACTGGTTCATTGATGCCGGAAGTGCGTTGTGCTCGCCCAGATAGGTCATTCGCGTCAAGGTGAACGGTCTACGTGGAACCTTGTTGGTGAGTGATAGCGACCGCGATCGTGATGGAGAGAACGCCTCCGCACCACATCAGGATGCATCCCTGAACCGATCGCTCGATGCGCGAGTCCCTCGAAATCTATCAACACAATTGTTGGTCAACAAATTGAACATAACAAATGCGAGCTCATTAAAATTCCTCGATCACATCGTCATCGTCTGTTTACATATTTCGGTTGAGTAAATAGTCAAAATAATGGACCAAATTACTCACCGCAAATGAATGAGACTGTAATCGCTAATAGAAGTCAACAATATACCTCGAAGAACGCATATGTGTGTTCATATATGGTCTGTGTATATGTGTGAGCTTGTGTACGGTGACATCGCCAAATTGACAAACACAGCTTTGGCAAAATCAGCAGAAATTAAAGCGAGAGACGACGAAGAAACAATGCCGACTGCGCCAGAGAATGAGCCACTGAGTGATTGAACAAACCACAGCGGAACGCAATTTGAATGGAAATGAATGACGGAAAATTTGGTCTGCGACAAACGATCCTACACAAAAAAAAGGGGGAAAGGACAGCGGCGAGGCAGAAGCAGCAAAAAAAATCGAATGTGAATCGCAAAAACGACGTGACAAATGGCAATCACTCAACAATAATCGAGCATAATTCGCAGCGCATTTATAAATCAATTAGAACAGGTTTACAGTTCAGCTACGTACATTGCGACGACAATGACAGCATGCATTTACATTGATAGTCCGATCGTGTCGCGATCCAGTCAATTGAAGTGACAAACGCAAAAAAAAAAACCAATCTAAATTTCTGGCGTTGAATCGATGACGGCGCGACTGCGATTCTCTCAACGGCATTGCTTGCACATCGCTCGCGCTTACTCTCAGTGTTGATTTTTCGGAACCGTGCCTATCTCACCAGTCTCGCAACACCAAGCAGGCATCGCGATTCGATTTTTGTATCGCCAACGGATGTGTGCCGTTTTTTTTTTAAATTCTTTTTGAAATGTGCGATTTCTAATGTGTCGTTTGGAGGTTTGCTTATTGTCGCCACAATTCGAAAACAGCACACAACAAAAAGAAAACAACAAAAAATTGAAACAAAAAATACGAGAAAAAAAGCGATTGACTTTTGAAGAGCGTTTGATTTATGCGCGTCAAGACCATGCAAAATATTGACGCGTTCGACAGCGTCAGCAACACCAACACCGATTATTTGCTTTGACTGATTGGCGGGCTAATGGTGTTTTTGGTCAATGCGTGGGAATTGTGATGAAATCAAAATTGCGTTATCTTCGATACTTTCGCTCCTCCCCGTTTGAACCAATTTTTTTTTTTTTTTTTTTTTTTTTTGATAATTGAAATCCTTTAGATTGTGTGTTCTTTGAATGCTCACCGGGCACATCGCATAAACGCCGAACATGTTGACGATCGTAAATATTGATATCGATTGTTTTGATGAATGGCACGGTGCTCATGCGCAGAAGCACCAGAATGCAGATATGACGGTGATACGAGCCAGAATGAATGTCGATCACATTCGGTGACTCAGTGAATGAATGGCATGATTGTGGGGAGTCCCGTAGTTGATAGGGGATCCCCCCAGGACGAGGAGTCCAAGATCTTAATCCAGATGAGCTGATTGATCGACCGATCACGATGTGCTATATCACTCCGTTGACATTCAGACTTCAGAGGTTATTCCGTTGAATGAACCTATTATAGAATGGGGCTAATCAGCTTCTGACGATCCAAATTGAGGTCTCCGCCACAAACCCGTTCGCGTCCATGATGCATGGCAATGCAAACCAGCCTCTCGTCCAGTGACCTTTGCCTTCATCACTTTTTCAATTATTGAGGAAATGCCCTGCACAAAAAAAAACCATAATAATCGCTTAAAGTCAACATTAAATTTCTTTAACCGAATTAATGGGACGTACCTCAAGCGATGATGTCAAACCGAACAAGCATCAACCGACGTCACGTCGCCCATAATTAACAGAAGAAACAACGAAAAAAAAAATGTGTATTAAACGGGTCGACTGATTTGCCACGAGCAAGATGAAAACAATACGCTTCGTTGACGTTGCACGTTGGCTCGCAAAATGTATTGATTTTTGAGACTGCTCACTGACACCGTCGTGTCCGTTTCGACATCGACACCGTTTGCATTATTCACTTTGGAATTGCCAAATCCATTGAACACACAAATTAGCATTCATTTTTTTGTTGTTGTCGCTTTTTTTCTGTCACATTACTATTTGCATGCTTGTGAGATGCGAGACCCGAGACCCGAGTCACTTGTGAGGTAATATTGATGATTTTCAACGTTTTTCCATTTGCAGATTAGCCGTTGAAGCAGCGACCCCAGTCCAGTACCGGTCATTCCATACGCGACAGCCATACGCCAATTGATAAATCAATATTTAACGGGCGTGTAACGAACACTAACAAGCCGCACTCTCAGAGTCCATTTGGCTGGGCGATATTGTGCCGAAAGTAACATTTTTCGCGTGAATTCGCCACTTTTTTTTATTCGAAAGTGCTTTTGATCGAAATCCTCGGTGTCCACCAAAATGACCGCCACAAAGACGAAAGACGTCGTTAACGATGAAAAACAACTGGAATCACTGACAACGGATAAACCGGAACGTAAGTACCCACCATAGTTTCTTTAACGCGATGACATGTTGGCTGAACTTGTACGGTTTGGCTATCGGTTTGAGCCAGCTGGTTCAAGGCCTGCCTCGTCACTTTCGTTAACCGGCCGTCACTTTCAATGTGACTCGGTGTTGAGGTTTGACTTGGATTCAATGCACCATTTCCTTATTATCCCGTCACCCCACCCCACCCTCTTTACCACCCCTGATCTTCATCACCAATTCAGCGAAATTTCTCATAATTGAAATTCCACCAGGCGATTAATTGCAAATAATTGCCGCGGCAATGTGAATTTAAGATTCGTGCAGTGCCGCCGTTTTTTTCTCTTTTTTTTTCTTTTTTCTGAGGCAATTAATATTTCGCTGTTGCTTATTTTCCATTTCTGAAAAATGCATCACAAGAAAATACCGATGCGAGTATTGAATGCGGCACAGAAGTGGAAAAATGTGTGTCAAGTTCACGTATTTGCATAGTTAATTGGACGATTATCGCGTGCGTGACAGTTCCGAGAGCAAATCTCTTGGAAGCGTTGCATCGCTTCGATATCGATTCGTTTTGATGGCGAAAAGCAGATGATTTTTCAGATGACGATATTGTATATGATTGATTGAGTTTGGACGGTTTCCGGGCGCTGCTTCCGATCGGCTCACCGACTAGCTCCGGTCGATGGAATGAACGGCCTAGTGCTCGGCCCAAAGAGCCAATCAAATCAAGTGGATCCGGTGGGCAGTGTTAATTCAATTAAATTCCACTTTCAAAACGAATTATTCATGAATTTCTCATCGCTGACGAGAGATGACTGAAGGCGACCGATCCACTCGGTCTAATGGCATTGTTTACGTTTAATTAACCCAATAGCATTTCATGTACAAGATTTTCGCCGTTTTTTTTCTTATTTTTGTTGCTTTCGACTTCCAAAGTGTACTTTGAACGATAAAACAGTGTTCATTAAATTCATCCGTCATTCGCGAACTTGTTAATTTCGTTAAAAATCTTCATTTTACTTGAAAATTCATTTGTCGTCGGCAGCCCCATTTCAAGTGTGTGCTCACGTTGAATGGGACTGGGACAAATTGATTACTTCCGAACATTTCGAAGAGCCATCATAAATCAACGGGAACGGGAATCGACGTTCGGGCAATAGCTGAATGAAGCGAACCGAACTGAACCGAATGGAATCGAACAGAACCGAAGCGACCGGTAACCGTTTTGACGGTCTATTTGTCTGATCGTGAATTGCTTTGTGTCGAACAGTCTTTCCGCGATGCGGTCAGAGGAAGTAGGAGGCTCTTGCAATGTCCTCAATTCGTCGTAGCAAACAGAATGATTTGCGTGATGATGAATCATCGACGATATGGAACGAATATCAAAAGGCCAATTCGGTTGGATTCCGCCAAGTCATGTGCTTTCAAGCGTTTGAGCGTCGATTAGGCTGTATGACGGCTTGATTAGGACCTTTCTCAGGCGGATTTCGCTGAAATAGAAACGTGGATGACTTCCTGTTGGATCCAACCGCTTCCCCGGTTATTGCCTCCCGGTCACCCTCGCGCGGGAAAGAAGTCGAACATGTGCTAATGACAAGCAAATCAATCAAACGATTCAAAGCAATCATGTCAGTTGTAATTGATGTGTCTAACATGGCTTGGACTAATAGAGGTCAAGTGGATTTGTCAACGATAAACTGATTGGACGACAATTGACAATAATCCGTAGGCTTCAATTTCAAGTGGACGTTTTCCATTCAATTCCCAAATCCTTATCGGTTGCGCATAGTTTGAAATCGGAATAGCGCAATTTTCATTGTTTGCCTGGCGTCTGGTTCAATCACAGTCGTGTGATTTCAAATTCAAACAAACGAAAAATGCGAGAGTGAGAAAAATAAAAATGAGCGAAAACAAATATGAAAAACAAGCAAAAAAAAAATAATAACAATAAAACAACAGAAATGGTTGAAACGACATGCGACACACAGAACAAGAGAGGATGATGAACGGCAAAGAAAGAAAAAAAAACAACCGGATAACAACAACGGGTGGATGATCGTTCAAATTGAAGGTGGTCTAATCGGTGCGGTGACGCTCAACATTGAGTGGGCATTCTAAAGTGTCAAGATCATCATTCACAACATTGCGATTCGTTCGTTCTCTTTTCCACACGTTTTCACACGAAACCAAACGGCAATGCGACGCGCGTTGGAAGTGTTGGAAACGTTTTGGTGTATTTTCCTTTTCGGCAACAGTTTTTTTTTCTTCGCTCGTTTTTTTTTTTGCGCGCTCTCTCGTCATTCTGCCCGCCGACATTTTTCGACTTATTTTCGTTTCACTTGTTTTGCGTTGTAACATTGAAAATGAAAATTAGCATCAAACTATAAATGGTCGATGCTCATCCGGCAGTCAGGCAGCGTTTATGGCGTTACAAATGAAATACTTGATATTCGCAATGTATTTGAATTTGTTTTGGGCGAAGCCAATTGGCGAGACAAGCGACTCAAGTTATGATGATGACGACGACTGTTTTGTCTGAGTAGTTGATTGCCATTCATCGATGACTGCTCCTTGCTTTCAAAGAGAATTTCCGCAAAACGAAATCAAATCATAAGCTTTCTTGTTTTCCAACTTGTCTTCGATCGGAAAAACGATTGACAAGCACATCCGACGAATCACATTGCAATTATGGCACCATTCCAGCTAAAGTAGCACCCGGTCGCATTACCACCAAAGTCACTTGAAATTCCTCAGCAAAATAAGCTCACGTCAATAAATCACCCAGTCAACTTGATTTACGATGACACGCCGATAAATCTCGCGAAACACATCGACGCGGATATCAAAACTTGACCGGGAGTTCCGTTGCAGATAGTTTTGGACAGAACAAAAAAACAGAACAAAAAAACAGAACAAAACAAAAAAACATTTAATAAATGTTCCGGGGAAATCCACAAGTTTTGAAGATTCATTTATCGCCAGGCACGTCATTCATTTGAAAGCAGACGATTCCGGTGGATCGATATTCGATATGAACCAACGGCGATTAGATATGCCAATTTGAGTCAATTCGAGTCAATTCGAGGCAATTTGAATGCCAGTCCATCTTTCGGTGTTGCCACAACAGTCGTTCGTCTCTTGAAAGAGGTGCATTCTGGTGAAGAGAATTTTGCAAGAGCCACCGTTTGAACTGTTTCAGGATCTTTCGAGCTGTCACGCAATCACGGTTCAGTTCAATAAAAAAAACAAAAACAAAATCAAATGCCGGATATTCAGAAGGGCCTATTACCGACGGGCGAGATAAGCACACGAAATTGACGGTCTTTGAATGGGAACATCATGCAATGGGTCGATTCCGTCGTGCTGAAATTTCAAAGAAATGCGTTCAAAACCCTTCAATCCCATTCAAACCCATCGAGCTGTTTTCGTGAATTGAACTCAATTAAACCGTTCCGATTTTACATGTCAACCGGTGCGTCGCTGTGCAATTCCACGAATTTCTTTTCATGTCGATTGTCGCGGCCAGTTGAACTCGATGCGATGATGCGATAATCTGTTATTTCCGTTTGGACCAGCTTTTATCTCGCCTTGATGTGTCACAATTGCAAGTCTATTGGCTTTATGAGCCTTTTCAGTGGCAATGATGCAATCGCTAATTGAATTTATGTGCATTGCGACGCCCAATCTTGGCCCGAATCGAAAGTGAACTGTTGATTATTCCTTTGTTGTTGTTGAGCTCGGAAAGACAATATTTGAGATGTGGCAAGCCAACCCCCAATTATCTCAGGCATAAGCGGATGCCTGACCCGGAATAACTGAGCATGTGGTGGTCCCGTCAAGGTTTGGAAAGTTTGCGCTGAATGAACCTCTGCTCGAGCTTGTCGCCGAAACCATTAAGTCTTGTGGCACACACTCAGAGTTTCTCAGCATACGACCCAGGCATCCGCTTGTGTCCAGGGGTGAAGCTTTTTTGTTCCCCCCTAAATATGGCCTTGTCGACTCCTTCATCAGGGGAAGTCCATAGAGCTGATGATGGATTCTGGACGATTGAAACATAGCTGAATCTCCCTAGTGGTTGCGCCATCTAGTGCTCACTGATGGAGTTCAAAAAATATCGAAACAAAAAGCTCCATACAAAAAAGCTCCGCAAAAAAATCCCCCAAATGTATGCCGCCATGTACGCTAACGAGCTTCCACAGCTTTCCGCTGTAAATGGAGCCGGTTCATCGACACAAAAGAAATTTCACTTTCGTCGTTGCGATCCATTTAATGTTGGCAATTTTCTCATCTTCGAATGAATTGACATTTTTTTTTTCTTGGCACCGACGATGGGATAAGAACATTATCAACATTTTCTTGTGTTTTTTTCTCTCTCTCTCGTTGCTTATGCTTCGAATCACGCCTTAGCACAATCGTCGTCGTACATTGAAATTCTAAATTCAGTGGTTTAAATCTCTGAGTGCGTCATTTTACAATTTTTCGATCATTTTTTCTCTCTTGAATTTTTTTTTCGCTTGAATCTCGTGTAAATGTTCGTTTTTTCTCAGCGGTCGTCATTGAAATGGGGCGATTTAAAAGACGAAGAAGAAGAAGAGAGAAAAAATGTTTGGCAACATTTTCCTCATTTCTCAAGCGAAACGGCTCACACGAACATCGACTGCTAATCTCCTCGCATTTGACTCCATTCAAGGTTGCACGTTTGTTGATTGTTGATTAGCAATTTGTGAATGATTGACGGGTCGAAAAGAGTGGCTTGTCAATGTGATGACGGTTGTTGGTCATCGACGGGCCAATAAATGAACGGCCATCAAAGTCCACCACCCACTTGACGACGCCAGCGACACAATTCTCGTGAAACTTTCATTCACCAAAAATGGTGTCAAAAAATCCATTGCGAACAACTGATTCACCGATTTTGTTATCATTGGCTATTTTGAGATCAAAATATTTTTAGTCAAAGACACCAACACCGACTTTAGCGAATCATTTCATCGTTTAATTGAAACAATTAAATTATCACAAATGGAATGGGTTGACATCAATTGAGGCAACATCCAAATTGATTCAATTTGGGGAAATGACTCAATCCATTGACCGAATCGAAGACCACTGGCTTGTGTGTATGTGTGAGGGGAGCGGGAAACGGACGGCGGTGGATGACTACAGAGCTTCGTCAAAGGGGCCTAATCTCACGAGAGAACCAAACGACGAAAACCGTTCAGCGAAGAACAGCGAGATAAGCCAAGTGATTTTTCTAGGCGACCTTAATTCGCTGCAAAGTGTCGACCGTACAATTCAATTATCCGACGATGCCCTGTGGGTTGCACTCTGAATTATTTAATGGCCGCCGATTAAATGAAATGTTTTTGCAACGCATGTCGCATTTGTATTTGTCATCCGTTGCGCTCGGTGTGACGTGTGCCTCATCATAATCTTCTTCTTCTTCTTCTTTCGTGCATTCTTTCCGTTGACGAGGAAATCACTTGTGTTTCAATTTTTTTTTTTTTTTTTTGCTCGAAAGAAATAGGAATGAGACGTCAAAAAATGTCGCCTTTTTGATTTTTGATTTGAAATTCAATGGAATCGTGATTATCACCGTTTGCCCAGAACGAACAAGCTGATTGTGTGTTTTATCAAAACGATTTTCGAGGGAAGCTTCCCGAACGGTCGAAACATTGACACGACGCTTGTCAACACAATCAATGATTTATTGGAATCATTATTCATAATTAACGGTTTTTTTTTCCTTTCTTTGGTTTCTCGTGCGGTTGACTGGCGCGGTGATTTCGTTGAGGTGCGAAACCGAATGAATGATGACAGACAGAGTACACAATGCGCAATTTACAATCACAATTATCTCGGGGATAATTTGTTAAGTCCCAAAAATACCTTGGTGACACCTGATTGGCTCATTGAAATGGGCACGCACGGCCCGGTACGACACGATGCGGCAAGGTGCAGCCAAGTCGCCTGTACTTTGATCAAGGTCAATCTGTTTGTTTGAGCGAGAGAGAGAGAGAAAAAAAGAGAGATAGAGAGAGAAAGAGAGAGAGCGAAAGAGAGAGAAAGAGAGAGCGAAAGAGACAGAAGGAAGGAGCGAGGGGAATGGAGATAGAAAGAGTAGGGCAAGAAGGGGGAGACACAGAGAGAAGAAGGGGGAGAGAGAAGGAAAAAGAGAGAAAGAGAGCGGGAGAGAGAGAGGGAGCTACATAAAAGCACGAGAAACGCATCGCATTAGCTCGATGTCGATCATAATGAATGCCTTTATTACGATGATCACCTCAACTTGAAGCATTCCCTGTTGATTTACTGGCATCCGCTGGCCGCTAACGTACGGAAATTCAATCGATATTTCAATCGATAAAAATTCTCTGTTCACCCACTGCAAAAGTATTAAACTATTGGCGGTTCTGGCCTTCTGGTCAATTCATGCCCGTCAGCTTAGATATTGTTAGTAAACAAGCGATCATTATCTTTTCTCGTAAAGAAAGAACCAGCACGTGTTTCATTTGTGTACAATGACTTCATTAGGTTGTGTTAATCTCGTGCCTGAGCGTGCTAGTGCGCATTCGCGTTTCACTTTGTAAAAATTCTCGTCCAACACTGAACCGTATCGTCACCGCAACATGACACATGCACACACTCTACCAATCAACCGATCGCACACACATGCACACACACACACATACACACAATTATTGCGAAAAATTCTCTATCCAGTCGATACAGTTTTTTTTACCTTTTCATCCGAAAGAAAAAAAAAACAGGTTTCTAATTTATCTTGACGTTATCTCGCGTTTGCATTGTCGCCTTTGTTGTCGGCGACGGTATCGTCATCAATGCCATTGTCGTGGTCGTCGTCTGCATTATCGTCATCGTCGGTTGGTAATTTCAGCAAATGATTTAACTCGTCAAACAATGATATTGCATTCGAAGCTGTTTGTTTTTCATCATTTTCATGCTGAATGTGCAGAACTGCATGACTGTGACGTGAATTGTCATGGGTGATATCATGATATCACCGGCAGACCTGTCACCATCATCGACTGCGCACCATCGTCATCATGTTCTCTGCGCAGTGCAACGTGCTAATTGAACGGAGCGATCATTGGGTCGACTTGAGCGTTTCCGTCGAATGCCAAATGGGCACATTTTCGACGGCAAATGCCTTTTTACGGGGAAATTAACGTCAACACCGAA
>JANSTV010044557.1:0-15159 GCA_027564135.1 Lestremia cinerea
GACGCAAGCCTCTTTGAATAAAATGAAATCAATAAGTAATGTTAATTAAAACGTTTTCAACATGAAATAAAGCTCATTCATCATGAATGATTCGGTTATGCATCATGTAAACCAGACCGATGAAAAATCTATTGGCGATTTGTCCGCGGCCGGTGGTTGGGCAGAAAAAACAAAAATCGAACCGTGTTGAGCCAACACATCGATCGGATGCAATGTATTTGATGGGAAAAATGACGGATTGCGACGAGACTTTTGTCAAATAAGGCCGAACCGGGATGTGGGCTGAGGTGCCACGGGGGGCATTCGGTTCGCGAAAATTAACCGTCAACCGGTTCGATTGAAACGCCGGTCCATTCAAATGCACATCGAAAATATGCCGATATCCGACAGAGATTGCTTTAAATGCCGCGCAATTATTCGGGAAAAACGTATTCAATTATTTCCCGGAAAGCATAAGCGAAGCGATTAAAATGGAAAATATTAAGCCGACGTCCCGGTGTGGGTGCATCGCTGTTGCACAGGTAGGCCGACCAGCCAGCCAGCGTTCTATGCAGATGATCTGGTTTTGCATTTAGCGCACAATGAATGTGTTAGAAATGCGTGCTGGTTTGCGTGTGCTGTGCTTGATTCCATTGCGATTTCAATTATTAAATATTTGTTTCGAAATTATGAAACGCTTGCCAATGTTTAAGCATATTATTGGATCTGTTGGAAACTGCGTACCGTCTGGGATAACCGCTGATGTCAACGAGGAAACACAAACCGTATGTATGTTAGTTGGATTGGTCGACTGGTCGGTCGGTATTTATGCAGGAAACTGATGCAAATGAATGATTCGAGAGTCGATTCGAAATCAATCTGAGATCATAGGCCAGGATGCCATGTGTGAATGTTGTATGCGGTTTCATTGTGCATGAAACTGACATGGCCCGTACAGCTCAATGCCACGTCAGTAATATCATTTTCATTTTCTATACGAAACATCACATTAAACAAACCAATAAACCACAGAATGGGTTTCGGTTCTTTATTATGTCAATGGTTGCGTTCAGTGCGAATGAGCTGCCCGTATGCATGTGTGTGTGTTTGTATGCGTTCGGATCGATCGTTATTTACACGAAGCAGTAAAGCAGTAATGCAAATGCTGTAAACAAATGAATCACTGCAGGTACTTGAAGCATGGTAAATATCTCTGAATCTTGATTCACCATTAAAATGATGTGTTGTGTGTTGTTTGCACAGTATGCAGTCAACAATAAGTTCATTCAATGCACACACTCGCTCGCAATCGCTCACACTCACACACTCACAACTCGCAGTCACCCATCATTTTGTTTCCCATTACTTGATGGAACGATGAAGGAATTGAAATGTCTGCCCTCTCCCAGTAAATCCATTGTTCGAATGTTATCGTCGATTCGTGTCGCCTGTGCAGAAGGCGACTACTCGTTTTACAAAAGAAAAATAATTTTTCCGATTATTTATTGTTTTCAATGTGAAACCTCTCGATGGACCAACCCTTATTCCATAATGCCACTCAGACGAAGCCACCGAGATTAACTCATAACACATTATATTCGAATCATTGAGCAGAAAATAAGCAATTTTCCATAAAATTTCCCACCAATTCGTGTGAATTGGGAAACATGGAAGAAAATAAGGAAAAAAACGAGCAGAAAATTGAAAAATACGAAAATAACTGAAAATTTTACATATGTCATTGTGAGATGAGGTGTGAGGTTGCTCGCTTTGGAAAAATCGCCCGGGATGATTGATTGACATTTTGCAGAAATGATTTTGGGGAGCAAAGCGGTGGAGTGAAGTCGATTTGAGTTGATGCGTGGAAACGGATTTCGACGACATTTGGAGAGATCTCGCCTGGTCTATTCCCTCCCTCACAGATTAGCTCAAATCGTCCATTGGACGTTGTTCGACTGTAATTTACCAATCTGCATCAAATCTTCATTCGAAATAATCCCGAGCCAGAGAGCATATTTGTGGGGTCCAGTCAAGTAAACGATGACAATCGACAGAGCCGCATCCATTGTGAAAAAATACGTTAGAAGAAAGGACCAAGGGGGAGGGGAGGAATAAAGCACATTGTATCGACCCAAGGATTACAGGCATTGTCATAGAATGATCTAGTTAGACGTAGGCTTCGAAGAACGAAACGCTTTGTCTCTTTCCAAACTTGAATCGACCAAAGGAATTATGTCAAAAGTATAAAAATGATCATTATCCAATTCTTTGTTTTGTTTCATGCAATCCAGTTGCCGATTGGATTCTTCTTTCCTGCTGTTGTTTTTTTACGCATTTTATTGAGCTTTAAAACGGCAATATAATCACTCGGACAAAGCCAACCTTCGTTTATGTTTTGCCTCCCTCCCCTTTCGCTCATCCGTCGTCTCCTTTCGCCTCTCGTCACCTCACGCTTATAGTGGTATCGATGTGCCAATGGCAATTCTAGTCAATAACAATATTAAAAAAAAAAAAAAAGTAAACAACAGCAATGTCAGTAAGTGGAAGTCATAGTTTTATCCAGCACATATTTTTATCATTATAACAAATTGGCTGTTATTTATCATGATATTATTCTCGTATCAGTTTCTGTTTCGGGATGATGAATACAAAGGATGTGAAACGATCGAATGGAGCTATGCCAAGACCGTGATGATTACGATGACGACGATGATGACGATGATGGCGACGAATGACGAAGACAATGAAGAAGAAGAAGGTTAAACAAATTACGGTTCATACATCTTGTAAATATCGTAAACGCAAGCCAATGTATCGCGCGCAAAGTATAACAGGAATTGCATATAAAATGAATTTTTGTTTTATGGTGTGCTTTTGTTGGGCACATTTGTCTGGATGGCGGTCTCGCCATTGGATTCGGTTATTTCATCGTTGAGTTAATCATGCGAGAGAATCGTTAGTCTGAACGGTGAAAGTGATTGAATGTCCGATGGGTCTGCGTCCAGTGATTGGTCTCGGCTGGCATCAGCCATAAGTTTTGTCAAAATGACAGCTGCTCAGCGCAAGCTAAACTCGAAGCCCATAAAGCGGTCATGGAAACGATTCGATATCAGATGAATGGCAAGACCCCTTGGCACAGAATCTGTGAAGAGCACAGAACGTATCATGCATTTCAATTATGGCCGTTGCGCCGTTCAATGATACCATCCGGACGCCCACTCATCGCACTCGCCACAGAGTGAGGTTCACACAGTTCATTTCACTGAATGGGGAATCTGATGGCTTGTTTTGTCAATGTTTTGCGATTACTTCAGTGGTTGGACCATTCGACACACTGATTACAAATGCTGGCAACATGTGCTGAATGCGATGCAATGGACGCGCGACAACAGAATCAAGAAAACAGAAAACAGTGAATTTAGGTTGATCAAGATAACCCACAATGATAATTAAAAACTGACATTGCGATGGTAATGACGAATGCTGTTTGCTGAATGATTTCTCTGGTTGATACGACCGAATGAGCCATCTTCACCATTCGTATGATTAGAACGAGAATTGTGAATGAAATGATTTTGTGGGTGCATCAAGGCTATTTGTTAGATAACCATTCGGTTTTGAATTGCATAGCCTCATTGACAGGACACAATGCGACTTAGTGAGACGCTATTCCCTTCGGTTTTTCATTTCCCATTCAATCTGTGTTCGCTTTTGGTGGCTTTGTGTGTTTCTATTACGATGTGATCTGACTGCTTGAACTGTTTTTGCCATTAAGTTTGCTCTACATTTCATCTGTTGGGTCGTTGCGTTCGGAATTCAAATTTGATGGTTCGATCGAGACAAAAGCTGGAGACAGTTTGGGCGATGGCGATTGTTTTGAATTCGCTCCGAAGAAAATGCTGTCGAAAGCGTAAGCATCTGCACTGCACTGCGGTGAGATTCAGCAAAGTTTTTCCTGATAAAATCGTCAGCATTGCTTTCGAATGGAATTCAGTCGCTGCAATCCAATTGAGTCGCACCAGCAAATAAACCGAAGAATAGAATGGCAATAAAGACATCTCGAGAGAATCAATGGATAAAAGTTGTAAAAGTTAAGTGAGCTACTCGAGGGATGCCATCGGTTGTCCGTCCCAATGCTTGATCATCAAATCGTGTTCTTCAAGTTTCATTCGCGTTTGCATCGATCGCAGTTCGGGCTCTCATTTTCGGCACTGCTCATGTGATATTTCCATCCCGTCGATCATGCATTTCTCCCCGGGAAAATATACTTTGCCGATTACACTGTCCAAATCCAAACACCGTTAATATTTCATCATCGACAAAAGCTGCACCGTTTCGATGGCTGCTGCTATTGCATTCTTTTTCCGCTGAAGAAAAATGAATGAATGTTTTATGCCCTGCTAAAATAGCTGATTGTGGAAAAGCATACAAAAATCATCTCCGTTTCCACAAAAACATGGAATAATTCATGGAAATTCCGCACATTTATTATGATGGCCATTATGTTTGATTGTTTTTCCATTCGTTTTGATCCCGAAAATTACAAAAGTGAAATAATATTTGTGTGTGTTTTTTTGCCCCAAAGCTGATTTCAATAATATTTTTTGGAATTTTCATTTTCAATTTCATCATTATTCATTCGTTTCATTGGTGAATCGCATAGCTGTCACTCGCAACGTATCAATTCAAAAAAACTTGAAAAAAACCGAAAAAAATTCTCGAAAAATTCCAAAAAGCTTCATGTTTTTTTTATGGCACATCAAAATATTCCAATGATATTCGCAATCACCCTTTGTTGTCCAGAATTCTTCTTGCGGCCGGTCGCTTCACGATAAAAATATTCATTAAATTTTTTAATCAATGAAACAATTACATCGAATTGAAATCGAAATAAATGATCGGAATGAAAACAATCTGTCGCTAAAAGTAAAAGAGAGCCTGCGGATATTTGCGGACGGTCAATAACCGGATCGTATAATTTTTTTTCGAAAAATTTCGATCAAAAATTATGAAATTCCATCAGAATAGCATTCACAACTGGCATACCATAAAATGGGCATGCACGCAGCATACTTGACACAAAGCTCGTGAATTCCAGCCTCTGCATGGCATTCATCACGTTTTTTTCTTGGTTCTCTCACTGCCGAGACTGCGTGGCTTTGATCATAAATCAAAATAATCATCCACTGATCCCATAAAAGCCAAATAATTGTTTCATTAAAACTGTAATCAATGCAGCTGAAATGGCTCTCTATTGCCATTCAATTAGCAAATGAAATGAGAGAAAAAACAAACATATTCTGGATTTATTCCAGACAATGAACACTAATGATTCTCATAAATTTCATTTCTTAACGATATTCACCATTCAGCGTCAATACCGTAGGTTTGCCCTCTTGCGCGAAAATCCACCACGGGATTGTTGTTGCAAAAGAATCTAATTCGATTCGAAAGTTTGTGTTTATTGTCAAAATTTTATGAGTTGCACAATTCCGTGCGGCCAACACGAAAGGCAAACAGAGAAACGGACACGATCTCCCCGGAATGTCTTTATTATCTCGCAATGAACGGATTAATTAGCGTCCATCAGCTCGAGCTACATTCGCGACTTTTCATCCACGCAGATTATTGACGATGCCACTTTTTAATCATCTCTTCAACTCGCACATCCAATGCATTGCATTTTGCATTCATTATTAATCAGAACGCTGGTCTTGAATAGACCCATTCGAAAGTTCGGGATGTTTGCCGTAAATTTGACGTAAATTGAGCTGACTTTTTAATAGTCTAAGTTGAAGGGTTGCCAGATGCGGTGAAAAGAGCACATCCAGCCACCAATGAGCCGCCATTCAATCGCGCAACATTTCGCCTCATAGGTAGACGTTGCGTTGATTTTTCGGGCAATCATCAACCATTAAAACGGAAAGACAAAGCCGAAAAGTTGAAGAAAGTTTGACCTGAATTCGGGCGTTTTAAGCGTTGCACAATTTTCCGTGTCGCCGTTCCTGATGCTGTTGCGATGAAAATAAAATCTTGCATATTTGATTTATTTTGAAGAAAAAAAAACATGGCAAAGAGCGATCTGTGTTTGTGTGTGAGTGTACTGTATGGTTCGTGGGAGCGGAAAAGAAACTTGTCTAAATGGTTAGTTTTCCACACTTCTTTTATAAAACGATTATAATTGATATGAATAAATAAATAAAGCGAGCGAAAAAACGTGGAACGGAAGAAGCGGATGGCACACACACACACATACACACACAAATACACAAACACACACACGCAAATACACTCAAGATGAAGACGGGAAACGTTTCGAATGTCGAAATAACGGGAAAAAGTGTCTAGATGCTGAGAGCATAGCTCTTTCTATGTTGCAAGAACTATGGATGGCATAACATTTTCATTTTGGTTATGTTTGTAGTTTCTTTCAGGAACAGAACAGCCTCATCCTCAGCGAAATGCATACACACGACGACACACAGTGAACTGGCACACCCCGACCGCACCGAGCCATTCTTCCATCGTTTGCATATTCAACCTTTTAATGTTGACTTTTTCTCTGTATCCAGCACATGTTTCAACATTATGCTTGATATTTCACTGAAATCATTATACATCGTCGCAGGCTGACGTTGTGTGTATCGTCGTCGTCGTCATCATCTTTCTCTCTCCTTCTTTTCTTCATTTGTGAGTTCGACCATTTTTTCACCTCTCCGTTCTCTCTCTCCTTCAGCCAGTTCATATTTCTTGCTGTGGGAGTGTATCGAGAGTCGGGTATTTTCTTTCAGATTTTTCATATTTTCTTTTTGCAAACATTATGGTTTCGATAGCAAATAGCAAGGCACCATAATGCATACAAATAGTGAATGGCTTTGGTTATCAACCAGAACGTGTACGAGTACTCTGGCAGCAATCATGAGGATGATCGTTGATGCCTTTAAATGAATCGACATGGCATGCTTGCTTGCCGCATAAATGTGTCGCCAACATCCCGAAAAAATCCATCACCCGCACACCATGCCGTCGATGACGATGACAGTCACGGGTGCACCATTCGGTGGAGTATGTTAACAGCCTTTCCGAACCAATTGAGTCGTCGTATGTCGGCTCGACTCTCACGGCATCAAACACATTATTATAAAAATATCATTACCATTTTTTCGAATAAATT
This sequence comes from Lestremia cinerea, assembly GCA_027564135.1. Taxonomy (NCBI): domain Eukaryota; kingdom Metazoa; phylum Arthropoda; class Insecta; order Diptera; family Cecidomyiidae; genus Lestremia; species Lestremia cinerea. The sequence goes on from JANSTV010044557.1 coordinate 7,154, forward strand.
ATTCTATAATTAAAATGGATTGCATTGTGGGCGCACTGCGAAATTTCCCCGAAAACAATTACCGGATGAACACGGATGGAGAAACCGTTGATTCGACGACGATTAGCATTCTGAAACACGTGGTTCACCATACGCTCGATTGAATTGAGTTTGTTGCTTTGACTCGTAGCGAGGCTGTTGAGGCGGCTGCTGAAAAGGATAATGTTCCTTAATATCTTTATTATCATCAATGTGTGCACACAAATTTCGATGTTACGAAACACACATTCCAATTCCTAGCGAAATCCCGCCGAAAGTGCTGCGGCAATGGCAATAAACGCTGAACCAACAATGCCGGGGCTTTTTGAGTCTATTTGATCGCTAGTTCAAAATGAAGATGGTTTTTAGCCCGTTGGGATAATTCGGAGAAGAGCACACACATACACACCGTTGCGGTAAGTATAGCAAAGCTTTTTTCCATTTTTCTGTTTGTGCAAGTTGCAAATAATGAATATTGCTCGCTCGCCATTTGGGAACTTTTTAACCGTGCATTTGTCATCGTTCTTTTTCGCTTCCTTTTTCGTGCACCAGAAAAATTTAATGCGAGATTTTCCAAGTGGTTTTTAAGTCAAATGAAAACCATATTGTTTGCTTTGTATTCACTTTGATATCGCACATCGATTGCAGTACACACCCCATGCCGATGGCACCGAACTCAACTGGATGGGGATACACTGTCGCAATCGTCATTGATGCATAAAACCGGAATTGAATTTTATCGTAGGATCGACTTTGATGGACTTCCCAGAAGCTGACCAGTGACCATTGAAGATGCCCATCGGGTACTCACCTCTGACACAGCAACCCATTCGGATTATGACATTGTCGATATGACAGTTTTGGGTGTAGCTCGTGAAAAAGGCTCCAGCGATTACCCGAGGATTAGCCATCGAGCATTTGCATGCATTTCGGTTTACCAACGGACTTATAATTGAAAACCTGCTGAAGAGATCAAACAGTCATGTTTTTGCTATGGCTTGCGCAAACATTTCCGTTCGGATTTAATGGCTTTGACTCGGCGTCAACTTCAGTCACGTTTCTCTGGTTGATGGCAATCTTGTGTGAAGCGAAACATTTCCATAAAGAAATCACACTGACGAATCATCTGGATGTCCGGTTTGAATGTCCAAAGTCGGACCCACTTCGAGAACTGTCCTCTCGCAATCAAGACGAAACTGTTTCACATTCACAATTTCGACCTTCACATCTCAACCATGATGATATTGACCATATGCGCCGCCACATATCAATTCGATAAACTTGGAAACGTTTCATCAAGATAATGGAAATGAGAAAGTTTCTCCTTAAAACAAACCATTTGGGGTTGCAATTTCATTAACATCACTAAAACATATTAAAAAAAAAACACCATCGCTTTTATACCAAACAGACAAAGTCTCACCAAAAGCCGAAATCATATCAATAATAGTTGATTTATTAGTTTATTCCATTCGAAGCTTTTTCCATTCGACTTTGAAACTGAATCGAATCCATTCAAATGCCTTTATTTTTTGAAATAGCAATAAGCTGAGAAAAAAATGAAAGAAAAAAAGGCAAGAATGAACGCCGCCGTCTTTTGAAAGTGAAAGATGAAAAAATGCGAGAGGGAGAGGACAGCAAGGTGAGGCGGGGAATAAATCCAAGTTCTTCTTTAAAAAAAATTTCAGAAAAAACGAGAAAAAAGCATAACTTCAGAACATTTTTAACAGTAATACGAAGAAGAAGAAGAAGAAGAAGAAGAAGAAAGAGATGAGAACGGGGAGAAGGAGAAAAGGGACTCGCAAATGCCATGAGTGAGTGTGTGTGTTTGAAGACGACGCCGATGTTATTGCCATACAAACTTGGAGCTTTTAGCTGATTAAATGTAATACAAAAGTTTTTGTTGATATTCGCCTCATTCACAAACAGTGGAGCACACTCACACAAATGCACACATACAATTGCATGACGCGTTGCATACACGAATACAATGAGACAGACACGCACTGCGTCAGCGGTGGCAGGCAAGACGCTCGAAATAGGCTCGAGCATCGGCGAAAATGATAAGCCGATGAGACCCAAGTTGCTGACAAGGAACACGACACGACAAAAACGATGATGACGATGATGATGATGAACATCATACCGATGATCATTGCGAGAGCGTAATGCCAACATATGAACAGAATATCATCGTTTTATTATGGTATTTATTCGTAACGTATCCACGTCAATGTGCTTTTTCGCGTGTCTTGCTTTCGCAATTTGAGCAAATGACGTTCATTTGATGTCGTCGAAGAGGGTTTTTATTTTCCATCGTAAATTTTTGCGAAATGGAATTTCCTTCATGATGATTGATTGGAATGGCAAATGACGATGAGAAAAGAAGCAAGCATAACGTAAATATGGAAAATCAATCAATGAAAAACACATTGCAGGTGAACTTCGACATCAAGAGCTTTCCCATCGATTCCACCAACGAAATTCACCACTGTTCAAATACTTGGCATAAAGTCATACTTAAAACCGCTCCTTGCTATTATGTGCGCCTGGTTGCAAACGAATACATGCAGTACTTGAAAACCACTCTTCTCAACAGATGATGAACCCTGGACTTGTCGCTTGACACATTTTCACTCCGGCGAAATCAATCAAATCTCATCGAAAGCATTAATCACAAACTGAAAATTAATATCCATCACGGTGACATCGTTCACCGTGATTGCATCGATCGTCTGGCATGATGTGTGTGCGTCCTCGAGTGATTAAATATCTTTTTTTTTTCTTTTTCTTTCAGAATGGAGTCTAATCGCTTCGAAGATGAAACACCAACGAGGTATCGACACAATCACGTACAAATAGCATTGTCCTGAAATCGATGGAAGAACAAATTTTGCCATTTTTTTCGCATCGGGTATGTTGGTGTGGGTGTGTGGGTGTGTATGTGTATGTGTGCTCGTGTGTTCGAGTTCAAATTTGAAAGCGAAATATTTATTGCACAATGACTTGGTAGTATCAAGCAACCGGCAGAGTGAAAACTCAATTCGGTCGCCGGTGGGTGGGTGCAGGTGGTATTTCAATGAGTGTTTTCGGGGATGGTTTTATTGTCGGCGTTGTACGTACAATTGTTATTGTTTCTGTTGAATGGTGTTATTTTGATCGAAATGTAGCGGATGGATTTGGTATGTTTTGCCGGGGAACGGTTCCTGTTTGTGTCACTGAATGGGTGAGCAGTGTTCGATGCATGCTTGATTGCAATTGGAAAAGCCGAGAGTTGAAAAAAGCAACAACAACAACATCCCCATAGCATTGAATATGTTGTTATTGTACTCTGACGGGACGAGCTCTCGGGTATGAGACACGACGGTGCACAAGTGGATTGAGTTGAGGATATTTGGTTGACTGACATTGATATTAAACTGCAATAACAGCAACAGTGCCAACAACATCAGTGCCCCGTGTGAGACAACAAGGACTTTTTTATTGAACAATTTTCCTTGTTTTTTATGGCATTCATTTGTGACATGGGTAAATTGTTTTTTTTTCTTCTTCTCTCCGTTTGGTGGCCGGTAGAACAGTGAGCCCGGCTGGATGCCCAAGCGTATACACGCCCATCCACGTGCTCACACCAATGCTTTGAATTGAATAAACATGCTGGCAGCGGTTTACGCTTACTACGGCGAAACGTTCCGGCCCAACGGTAGACCGAAGTAACGTTCGACAGTGTAAATACAGACAACCATTCAATGCTTGATACATTATTGTATAAACTCCCTTTTACAAATTTTAATAAATTAATTTCTAATAAAAACATTATTTATCTAGCAAAATCTAATGTAAAATCAACGGAACGGGCCAGCAGCGAATGCGAGAGCGAGGAAAGAACGACATTGTGCTGCTTTTCGCCGAGGGAGAGAAAAAATACGTAAAATTGAGAAAAAGCCAACGAGCGAGCCAACACAAGTGTGTGGTTGGCCGGGAATTACAGTTCAACAACAACAAACATTTGTCTGTCTGTCTGTCGTGGGTTCTGTTCAAGGGATGCAAATTTTTCAAGTTTTTTTTTCCTCTCGCTGGTGTCGGTCGGTCGGAAGCTACTCATGTATGTGCCTTGATATTGAAATCGTTACTGCAAGCTCAACAAACTACTGTTTCACGCAAATGAACCCACTCCAGCAAAGCATACTCGAGACGAAGGAACTTTGTCAATTTGGGTTGGCAAGTTTCGGTTTAGATGTTTTCTGTTTATTTTTTTTCCCGTTTGTGGTGTGTGTGTGGCCCGTACATTTTCCTTCGAGTCATCCAGCAAACACTACAACAGCGATTTCGTTTCGCATGTTCATTTCGTATAAATAATTCAAGTATGACTAAATCGCGTTGATACTAACGACAGGATCATACACAAACAAATGTAAACACTTGCAATGACAAAAATGCAAACATTCCGATGACGGCGACGACGAAGACGACGATTCCAACGAATAGAAATAGAAAATACACAAACAATTCTTTTCATCCACACCGCAAGTGTTTGTATCACGACATCACCATCTCTCCAGTGATAGTCATTGAGAATGAAAGATTTGCTTGTTGTGTTGATCTTGTTTGTTGAAAATGATTTCTTGTTTTCCTCTATTTTATCATTTCGGTTTGGTTCAGTCGCTCACCTCCCGTCAACTAAATGCCGGTCGATTCCCTTCCGTTACGATACTTTCCCTCTGATCTAATGCTTTGGCTTGATAGCGTTTTTGTTTGATTTCGGATTTTATAGCACTTTTTCCATTCTTTGTGAATCGTTTGCGTTTGCCATGAACTCAGTTCGGGAAGCAAAATTTTTTCTTCTTGAGCAAATAGCGATCGTGAACGAGCAGAAGTTGAATCATGTTCAATCAAACGCTATTTGTTTTGGGTGGACTCTTGCGTTCGGGGGGGTATTTGTTTGATGGCGGATTTACGCTACCGCTCAAGCATTCGGGTAGCCTCTGGCTGAGGCCGAGGATTATTATTACGAAATATCCCATCCGGTCATCGATTCGCTGGATATTTTCGAAATTCATCCGCAACCCAAGTGCGTCGCTTTTCATCGAGGCCACAACCATTCAACTTCGAGGACAATCTCTTTTTCGAACGAGACGAATTTTGCGAAAGTTTTTCGCCAAAAGATCACCAATGTATTCGGTTCGATAGTTATGATTTGAGTAAATAAATGCATTCAGTAAATTGCCTCACGGTCAATTCATCAAAATTCAAACCGAACGGCAAAAACGAAAATTGAAAAACGACTAAAACGAATTATGGATTCAAAGTTGAAAATAAAATCAAAACGAGAAGAAATCAAGCGAACAAAGGAAGGAAAGAAGAAAGAAAAAAAAGATAAAAATGAAAGAAAAAATTATTGCACAAATCTGAAATCCATCATAAAATCATATATCATGAAAATACTTGAAGTAGCCTGCAGCAATGTTACGCACTCTGCGATATGATTGGACATAGATCTCGGTGTGTGTGTATGTGTGTGTGTGTGTGTGTGTGAGTGCTTGTGTGTATATGTGAGCGATATGCGCTTTAAACAAAACTGGAAAACAAATCACAAAGGAATCAAAGAAGACCCAAAACGATATGAAATTCCTCAACAGCAGACGATTAATTTTTTTTCTCGGTTGTTGTTTTTATTTCGTTTTGGTTGGTCATCGGTTTCGCTTCGTTTCGTTTAGCCCATTGAATGTCGAAAATAATAGGTTACTGAACCGAAATCCGAAAGATACGAACAATCAAATGATCGGTCGCTGTGTGTTATATAATTTTTTGGGAGATGAAAAACCGAATTTATGAATATGCGTGGCAAGTGATGCTTGTAGCGGGCGCTTTTGGGCAAGCTAGCAAATCGATGCGGCGCGGGAAAGGAGGAACGGACGATACATAGTGGGAAATGGGCCCAACAACCCATTCATTAAATTGAAATTCATCCGAAGACGTTTCATCGCCGGCCAAACATCCGACGTACCGAACCGACATTGGCATTTTGGCCGCACCATCCAAGAATGAATCGGTTCGTGCGGATGATATTTCAATAATATTAGCCAAAGCTGCTTTACACAGAATTCTACGTGGAAACGGTGCTAGACGTTCCCGTGCATGGCAACACTTGTCATCTATTGCATTTATCGACCATCGGTGTGCGTTTGTCTATGTGTGCGATGGCGTGCTGACTCTAATGCGACATCCCATCGACCTAGGATGTTGTGACTAGGAACAATTTACGATTCGACGATGTTTTCGTTGTTTTTTGTTGTTGTTGCTGGCTGTCGTGATGATTTGAACAAGCGAATCTCGAAACGATGGTTCTTTAAAGCAATTTTGAAACGCACGCATGCAACCATCACACCTTGCTTAAGCCGTCCCATAAATAGAAGCACCACCGAAATGTTTTATCATTTTCCTAGTCGGAAGTGAAGTCAACAAAGTCAACACGAAAAATCTGTTCACGAAATGGTTGAGGCGCACGCGGAACGATCTACGACGAAGCGAGAATTTCTGGCTGCTTCATGTTGTCGATTTTTGTATTGAAGGCAATAGGCAAAAGGCAATATTTTGTGAAATATTTTACAATGTGTGCGTGTGTGTTTGTGTGTGTGTGTGTGTGTGTGTTTGAGTTGCATCATATAGCACGGGTTGGTATCGTTCCGTTCGAAAATTACAGGAAAAATTTTGTTTGCCTAAAGGTGAATTTCAGCTTATAAATATCGTCACATTATGAAAACCGTGTTGATTTAGCAAGCATGACGAACATTCAAGCGAAAAGAACGAAAAGCCAAAGAAGAGCAACAACGACTGCGAGAAATAGGACCGAAAAGAGCCAAAGAAGAAGAAGAAGAAGAATAAACGTTCCGCATACACTCGCACTCACTCGTATACACAAGCGTATCCAAACCACACCGGCGAAGCGAAAAACAAAATTATAAGTCTTCAGTGGAACCATGTTGACGAAATTGGTTACTTATTTGCGCGACGAATATCGCAATTTTCTTGGAAACAATATTTCACTGGTGGAATATTAAAGGGCTTGACGGAGAGGTATTTGCAAAATGTTTTTCCTATCGTAAATCCATGAATTGGATGAAATGGGAATTCCTTGAGGATATTCACCGGCATACGCACAGTATGTGTGTAAGCGGGTTTCCCATTCCCCGTCCCCACCCCCTCCGTAGAGTCGATGCTGGCACGGAAAACACATTCGGAAAATGAGGCAATCAATCCAACCAAGTGGCAACGAACGAATTACTCCATCCTTGGGAATCGCTCATGTGGCGCATTATCACCCTGCGAATTACGCTCTAATTGTCATCTGCAACCTTCTCATGGCGGCTGTCGAATTGCCAAAAAGCTTTAAAAAAAATACTTTTCGTTTTCCAGTTTCGCTGCAAGTCAACCGTTTTTCCATCGGCCAACTGCCCTGTTTGTTTGATTTTTCGCGAATTTCGATTTAAAAAATCAATTTTATTCTCTGCCGTTCGTTTTGAATATCGCCTTCAAATTTAACCGAGAATTTCCCACCAAAAAACGATATGCAAATTGTGTGCGCTTTCATCATTCACAAAAAATAAAATAAAAATATTGAACCATTCATTTCGAACAATGCGCGAAATACAAACACTGAAATGAATCAAATGTTTGAGGTGCATTTTTGCCATTCTGTTGCCAAATTATATCGCGATGCATTCCCGATCGGTTTCAGAATGGAGAATCTGGACTGAAATCATCCAGAGGGCATCGGCAAATGCGGAAAAAGTGATTCGAAATTCAAAAAAAAAAAAAAACCAAAGAAATAAAACTGCATTATTTCACCACAATAAATCGAAATAAACAACCAAAAACAAAAACAAAAACAACAACAGCAGCAGCTTGGAAATGCATACAGAAAATTTTAATCGATTTAAATTGATCATAATTCGCTTAATAAGTAGTATGGAACGCATGCAGTGAACTGC
>JANSTV010044668.1:0-15158 GCA_027564135.1 Lestremia cinerea
ACACTGTCCGAGCTGACTTCGAACTTATCGCGTTGCTGTGGCTTCGCCACAATGGCCAATAGCATGGTGAGCACTCGACAGGTCCGTGATACGGTTGTTGGTGTTGGATGACGAAAGCCCTGCGAGATTTATTCGATGAAATGGAGGAATCCACCTCGACAGAGATCCTCAACCACAAACCTTGATCAAATGACCGACCAAAGCGAAATGGAAATTGCTTTTGAAGGACAGCCCAACCGCATGGTCCAATTGTTTGAAATGCCACTCCAGTGGCTCCCGTGTGACAGACATCACTTCCATCAGACTCTGCAAGAGAAGGTATGCGGTAATTTTAGGCTGTTCCCGGGCACCAAACGACACTCACCGTTACATCGAAAGCTCCCTGAGAAGTAAGCGTATGCAAGTTTTGTTCCAGTAAAGCTAGTCCAGCTGCGTATAAAGTTGCATCATCCAATTGAAGCACCGAAATGGCCACCCAAAACAGTGCTCGATGAATCGGTGATTCTGGTCGTAGCAACGGTTGGATTCGTGTCAGACACATGACCAGGGCTTCGATCAAAATGATATCGTTGAAAGACTCCAAGGCTTTCACCAGAATTCTCAGAATCTGTTTAACGTCCTGATCGGTGACACTCTTGCTGATGCAACCGTAGACGATCAAAGCGCGTGGTTGTAATGCTGGATTGTAGCAGAAGGCAAAGCTTCGAGCCAGCGATTGCCAGGTGTGTAACCAATCACAGCCGGGAATGTCCCGCATGGTCGCCTCCATTATTTCTAGCAATGCATCGGTGATGACTTCCAACGATGGCAATGCCAGTCGTTCACGATCGGCTGGAAGAGGTTGCGTGACACGTTCATTGCCCAGCCACTTGTCGGGTGGGTGACGGCAACTCGATCGGAATGCTGTCACCGCTGCCGATTTGACCTTGCTGATGCCAAAGAGCAAGTAGAATTTTGGCAATGAGAATTCATCGAGGGAGAGACGCAACACACGTTGAGTCTCCTCGCTGAACGATGGCTTTGTGCAGGTGCACAGCGAATGGATGATGTTGATGACGAGACCGTGGGTTGAGGCTCGCATCGAAAGTGACCCAGAGCAGACTAGGAAGGTCACCGTGTGGAAGAGATATGGCAAATGCCTGGCCACATCCAGGCAATTGTTGAAGGACAACATCAATAGATATCGCGCCAAGATGGCGATGTCGTCCCACATCATGTGCAACTCGAGGAACTGGGTTGGATTCGTGCAAGTTTTGTCCATGACGCGACACAGTCGCCCAATCACCTTCTTCGCCACCAGTTGAACATTGGCTGAGGCCAAGGCTACAGCTGTGTCCGCCATTATTTCCACTTGAGGAGATCCCAAGCCGGATTGCACGGATTTTTGAATGAAATTGTCCAGCACCATGTCGATCAGCTCGGGTATCTGGAAGCGAAAGAATTTCCGCTGTACACTGACTTGAATCCGCCATGGTCGCTTACCTGTCCAATGGAACCCCAGATCTTAGCCTGGATCGAGGGGTACATCTCCTTTTGCTCAATCGTCAAATTGATCAATCTCTCCAAAATTTGGGACACCTTTGACTTCTTGGTGTCATCGCTCGATTTGCAGAATCTACCAGAGAGTTATCGGGAAACATTCAATAGCCACTCCCGCCCTCCACTGCTCCATCACTTACTTGACGAGATTCTTCAGCCACGGCGTCATGTACTCCAAACACAAATGCTTCAGCTCAATGGTGCTCCGTTGGAAACCTTGAATGCATTCCTCGAGAAACTCCAGCGTCAGATGTGGCTCATTCGTGGCGAGCTTCTCGCTGACTGACTTGATGAAAATAGTGTTGTTTGATGGAATGCACAGACCCTGCGTCTCCAGCAATTGCCCTTCGATTTTCAGATCAAATGTCGCCGTCAAAGCACAAAGCTGATTGTAAGCGGCCGTTCGGAGATTCGGATCAGACGATCCAAGATTCAGAAGGGCCATGTTGAGGAGTGTGCCGGGGACATCCTTGGGACGAATCTTCTGATGAACTGTCACCGAGTCCGGTTGACTCAGTTCCCATCGATTGCGGATGTGGATGATCGCTTGGACGATGTTGTCGCAGTCGTTGTGGATGAAACTCAATTGACCGCTCTCGTTCGCTATGGACAATGTGAACTGATTGTCGTCGACGAGACACACCTCCTCGATTTCAGACGCGTAATAAACGTCGTTCAGCAGCACCGAGTGCGACAACACTTTGGTTTTCTCAGCTGATGTTATTTGCAATGCAGTTGGACCAACCTGAAGAGAGAGTTATTTGATGTGTGAGCGGGCTGGGTGTTGGAGGCATCGACTAGTCCACTCACCTTGATTGCAACTTTGGTATCTTTGTGACTTAATTTAAGAGCGTTGTTGAACACTTTGAGATCTTCGTCCAGCGACAGAGTGGCACCCGGAAGTTTCTGTTGATCGTGATCGATGACTTCCAACAGTTGCTTCGAGTCGACGAACAACAGTTTCCGGATGCCTTTGAGCGGTGCCAGAATGCGATCGTGGAATTTCGTGTATTCTCGAACCCATGAATTACAGTTGTAAATGTACACCGCATGGACGTTCTCGTAAGCCACTTCTGGCAGAACGTAGAACCATTTTTGCAGGAACTCTGTTCGGAATCTGGGGAATGAAGGATATTTCATGACATTTCGAGATATTTCTGAGATTCACTCTGGACAAACCTGGATTCCGAGCAAGTGTGAGTAAAATCGATGACCACCTCGAAAGGTGAATGGCAAAATGGCTTGAGCGTAAGTATGACGTGGTAGATGAGGAGATCCCCATTGGTCTCTCCGATCTTGTATCGCCGAGCGATGTAATAGAACACTGGATAGCCGGCCTTGCTGGTGCCCGCCTGATAGAAAATGTTCATGGATTTCAGGGTTTTGAATTCCTCCTTTTCGTGCATTTGATGTTTGACCATAATCTCTTCGAAGTTCGTCGATGACATGTCGATTGAGCTCCACCGGCCGTACGATGAAAACAGCATGCTGTGAAAAGAACGAACGTTGAGCGACTTGTCAAAGTGAGAGCCACCTCAAAATACGTACTGTGAATCCACGGGCTTGTGTTCGGGTGGACCGAGATATGCGAGCAACGTTGCCATCTTCTCGAACGGACGCCGTCCCACGGCTTTGTGATCTCGACTGCTTGACAGATAATCGCCGATCTTCTCTTGATGCGTCCACAGCAGTCGATGTAACGCCAACACATTGGCGTCCGATATGAAGCTCATGCTGTGCGATGCTTCGTTGTGAGTTTCACAGTCCGAGGCGATTTCAATGAAGAACTTTCGACCTTCCTCGACGTGAGACCGCAGGAAATCGTTGAAGCACAACATGTGCTGTTCTTTTGAGAATTCCACGTGATTGGCAATGTTCTGAAGTATCTTCGACATGAGCATCAAGCCTCGTTTGACACTCGGCGGCACCTGTTTGCTGACAATCGAAAGCTCTTGCGGCGACACAATAGCTGGGTTGATGAATCGCAGGAAAATGACTGTTCCGACGGCACCAATGTTGTTTTGAAGGTTGTTCGGGAAACGCTTGCTGAGCACCTGATACAAGCAGTGGCACATCGAGCGCAGCTGCGGCGGGAACAGTCCAACCGATTTGCAGATGGAATCGAAGACTCGCTGCGTCAGATTTATGAGAGTCTCACGATTCACAACGAGATTCTCGTGCGCCTCCAAACGGGCTGGATCCACCTCGAAGCTGGTGTGCGTTTCTCCCAGCAGCGGTGAGATGTGCGGATCTAGGAGTGTTTGGAGGTAGTTCGCTCCGTAGATCTTGAAGCAAAACGCCATGATTTTGCTGCCCAGTGAGTTGCCCCGGAAGAGTGTTTGCATGCAATCGGACACCTCCACCTCGCGATAGAACATGTTCCACAGCAATGGCGACAGAAGGTGTTTCGCATCGAAGAGTGTGACCAGAACACGAGCCAGCTCGTCCATTTGCAGATTCGGCACAACATTCGCCAAGGCGATGGCAATTGGCAATTCACCTTTGTCGCTGATCATCGTCACGAGTTGCACCAGCTGTTCGAATCGATCGGCCAGTACAGTTTCGGCGAGCGTGTCGAATTCGGTGCCTTGCTGGAGAATCTGCGTGAGCACCTCCATGAAAGCGGCTCGTGTCTGCAGATCGGTGTTGTAGCCCAAGTCGATGGAATGCATCAACCCAGAGTCGATATTGGCGCTCAGCAAATTGGACATCGCTTGAATGGTTGCATTTCGCAGAGCAGTTAATTTTCCGGCAGTGATTCGTGGTCGAACTGGGAGAATCGAGGTGCTTGACACGTCCTTGTCACCCTCCGAACTGTCCACGCAGTCGTTGAGGAGGTTCATGAATAGCGTAAAGTACTTCAGAAACAGCGCACTTTTGGCGTCCATCAAATCGCCTCGGTCGGATTCTTCTGGCTGCAAAGGGAGACCACGGAGCAGAGCCGCCACTGCTTCCATGCACGCCTGATCCAAGTCCCGGAATATCAACGAGGTGCTCGTTATGATGGCCACATCGCCACTGCTGGGCGGTGCTATTTGATGGGATGTGCCCATCACCCAGTCGGTCAGATATTCGACGAGTTTGTTTCGGAATTTCATTTCCTGGCGGAAAGCCAAATCGTCGCGACGTTTCATCATCACCTCCACCAATTGGCACAGTTTGGTTTTGATGTGAATCGCATGAACGGTCATGTCCAGATGACGTACGTATCGTACGATGCCAAGCATCATGCCTTCGATGGACGTCACGCCCAAATGTTCCGATGAAGAGGACGCTGGCTGGTCTTGATCTTTGTCCTTGCGACCGTCCAGAATCGATTTCATTATGAAAATTATGTGCTCGATGAACTGCGTGTTGATGTCAGTGACAATGACTTGGCCTTGCTGATCGAAGAACTTGTCAACGATTCCTCGAATTTGATCGAACAACAATGGGAAGAGCTGTGCGGACATTTCCTGTCCGACTAGCTCCTTGACGTTCTTCTGGATTTGGGCGCCGAATTTTTCATTGTTGCAAACGAGCAGTCGCAGGAGTTGACCGACGAATCTGAAAGGGAAGGTCAGCATTATCGTCGAGGAAAGGCATTGACATGGGGCTTAGTACTTACTGCGTGACCGGACAGTACTGGACGTCCTGGCTGCTGGTTCCAATGCCCGAGCTAAGTGAAGTGTTGCTGGGGTGCAGGGAGGAGCGTGCAGAACCGAAGGAGCTTGACAACGACAAGTTCGACTGTTGCAACGGTCCCAACGTCATGGCATTCGAAGCGATACTCCGCTGAACAACGCGTGGCTTCTGCAAACAAACGCCACCCAACGCCAGCAAGAACCACGTCATGTTGGCCCATTCGGTGATTTGTTCCTCCAAGTCGTGCTCGGAGCTCTGGTGGCTGGCTCGACGTTTGCCAATCGCTCGATGGAACATTTCAGCTTGGCCCTCCTCCGGTTTGCCTTTCGGATACGACTGCAATATCTTGCTGGTCGCTTCCCAGTTGCGGAACGTTTCCTCCCAAGCCGGTTGCACGCCATTGACGCAGTGCTCGATTTTGCGCAACAACGACATGATTTTCTTTTGCAGCAAATGTCGTCCTTGCGTTTGCTCGTAGAGGCATATCTTGGATTCCTGTCCGCTGGCATGCGGTGGTTTGACGGCTGACATGGCCTGTGCGAGCTCTTGATACAAATGATGATTCGGCAAAATGAATCCGACGGTAAGTTCGTCCGATCCGCACCGGATTTCCGCCTCTTCACACAGCAGACCAAAGCACGACAGCGATGTGATGACAGCATCCAAATCGACGGACCACAAATACATGAAAAACACAACTTCCAATTTGATGTGCGCCTGACGGCATATCGCGATCTGGCTACCGACATTCGCGTAGTCTTTGTGACGCTGCAGGAACGTGTTCCGACAAATCAAAATCTCGCGTAGCCACTTCAAAACGTCTGTGTAGTTGGCGATCTGGTGCTGGATCAATTTCTGAGAGATCGAGAACAGCACTTGAGAGCTGACGTCCCAGAACGTGTTGATTGGAGCCTCGGGATTCCACACTTCGATTTTGTCTGGGGAGTGCAGGGCGAGCAATGCTTCCATGGCCTCCTGGGCCACATCGGGCATTGTGGGTTGATGCACCAGACTCACCAAGCCATTTATCAGCTCCAGAGTTGAGCTCTGGACTTCGTGACCGGCTTTTCCCAAGCTCTGAAATACGATCAACAGTTAATAACCGCCTGAGACGAGTCAGTGAATGGCTTACGTTTAACAAAAGCATTGGATCAGCATGGATCAATCGGACCATCAGCAGCAGCAATGCTTTATGGGCAGGACCTTCGTCCGGTCGAGTCAAACGATTCTGCCCGTCCTTGGCTTTCAGCGTCAATGACGTTATCATTCGGAGTGGAGTGTGCGCGATGTACCCTTGCGTCGCCTTGTTCAACGTATCGGTGAACAGCGACCGCAATTCGCTTGAGCGTGAGTAAAGTAGGTCGATTTGAGGCCACCAGGGCAGACGAGGTTGCGTGACGATTCTAAAAAGAAAAAAACAAACGTTTCAACTTGTCTCTGAACGCCACAGAACCGCAAATTCCGTTATACTCACTTCAGCAACGAGCTGACGATCACGAAATGATATGCTGGCGGAGAGGTGAGACTCAAACAGACTTTTACCGCTTCATTGTTGTGCGGTTTGATGCGGAAACAAGACACCCAGCAGTCAATCATCAAATCAATGTCAGCGAAGTTCGTTCCTTGTCCGCGAGAGAACGGCTTGCTGGGGTTGAAAAGCAAAGTCTGCGAAAGAGATAGACTCCCATGAGTGAGTTTCCGTTCTAGCGATGCCACTGAGCCAAGTACTGGAGTTACCTTCAAATCGTTTATGACAATCTGCACCAGTTGAAAGGTCACATTGCTCGAGTCGGCGATGTTTATATACGTCGAAGCCTTGCACAGTTTGACGCAGGAAATGGCTGCCGATTCGGTAACTTGCTTGGAGGAAGTATGCGTTCCCAGTCCTTTCTTGATCCCATCAAGAAATTGCTTCTTTTTCTGATGTCTCGGCGAGAGTTGTCCTCCAGAGTCAACACTAACAATCTCCTCCAAGGTCTTCGGGCTCAAAACCAACAACAAAACTTGAAAAGGCCACACTGCGGAGCGACTTTTCTTGTTCTCTGCGTATTGATCCAAAATGTCGAAGAAGGTCTCGCAGCATCTGATGGAATGAGAAAGATAAGCTCAAAGAAATCGGAACCCCCATCCACACGAAGCTTACTTGGCCAGTTCGTCATTCTGGTTCCGCTGCAGTTCGGCAAACTCTTGAGGATGAAACTCAATCCAATTCCACAAGGACTTCTCCAGTGAATTCAGCAACACCAAGTGGGCGGATTTCTTCAGCAAACGAAACTTCTGATTCGTTTCATTCAACAGTTTGGTCAATCGCTGGACATCCAAGTCAATGTGTTGAATCAATTCGATGTCACTGTAATCCGGATTCTCCTCTGAGGTGGCGCTCAATTCCTGCAGCCGTGCCGATATTCGATTGAAAACGGCCGGAAAATGATTTTGCGAAAGAGCGAATAGCACTTTCGAAGCCAATGCTTTGAGATTCATTGCGTTCGGGTTGGACTCGTTGAGATCGATGAATTGACACAATTCACGCAGCAGCAGTTTCACATTCATCGCTTCCTCGAAGCGTTGAGTGTCTTTGGTTTGGTTTGCCATGCATCGTTCCAGCGTCGTCAGGATTATGATCAGAGTGTCGTAGTAGCACCGTTCCGCTTCGACCTGACGCACTGTTCCATTCAGCCACTGAAATTCAGGGAAATCGTTCATCCTAAGTTCGGGAGGAGGGTTCGTAATTTCAAGGATCTACTTACAGCTTCACTGGTTCGCTGCAGAGCTCGTGTCAAACCAGCCAGAATTAGTGAGAACTTGTAACGGGATATTTGAATCAAGCACGTCATCGTATGCTCATAGTTGAGACGAGCCTGAGGGCCATGGATGCCAACCCGGACAGGGAGCTGATTTTTTCCAATGAAAATATAGAATTCATTTAATTAAATATATCCGAATGAGAGCACTCAATGGCGAACGACGAAGGACACTCAAAATGAAAAAAAAAAAACGAAATGAGAGCAAAACCGTTCAAGTCAAGTGACACTTGGAGGAATTAACGTCAAGAGTCGTCCGAAAACAAAATTGGGGCAGAATTGAAAAAAAAGTGAGACAGAATTAATTCGCTCGAAGAAAAATAAAACACATCAAAGTGCACGAATCGCTCATCGAAAAGGTGTGTTCTCGCCCATAAATCGGCAACAGCAAAGCTGCCAAAGCCCCATTGTGCTTGAATAAATAAATAAAACGTCCGAATGAACGAAAATTCATTGATAAATAGCAGAGCGAATGAATGTTTGCGCACAAACGACACGTGCCAGTATATATATTTTTTTTCATTCATAATTAAACCAAAACAATGTTCCGTCTCTGTCGAATGTGAGCTGCGTCTTTGTCGTTTGGTCGGTCGCTTTGCACAGCTCAGTTTTTTTTTTGTTGTTTCTTTTTCCTTTCTTTCGTTTGGGGGCTGCTGATTATCGATCGCATCGAAATGTATTCGGCCTACTGTTGACTTATACATATAGAATGCTTTTGTTCCTCTTCATTCCTTTGCACTTGGATGCTGCTGGAGCTCTTTCCCGTTACGAATGACTTGAACGATTTTTTTCGATACACTTTTCTTTTTGCGTGCACTCTTCATCACTTACTTGCTCTTCGAACCGTGACAAAATGCAACTCGCCCATTCACCGGGCTTTTGTGTTGCCATTTTCACAAAATTGTCGTCGATTCAAATCAATTTTACATAATTTTTTGCGCAAAAACTGAACAACACACAGAAACACTGTTCGATTCGTAGCGAAAAATTTCTTCTGATTCGAATGGCTTGACGTTGGTTCGATTGTGGGTTTGTCGGCTCGACAGGTGTGGTGAATATCGTCACCCGGTTTTCGAGAGGAATCTCCGTCTACAGTTGAGATTTGGAGCTTTTCAGGTCGATTGACAGCTCCCGAGGAGGCAATTCGAGGGTGTCTAGCAAGAACCCTGAAAATCACCCGTCTGGGATCGCATCGATCAAAAAACGACCCGGGAAAACGGTGATTCTAACCGACCGTGGTGAATACGTCCGTGGTGTGTTGCGTTTGACGTTTCTCCAAATTTTTTTGACATGTTTGGCCAAACAAACAAACGAAAATAAAAGCGAATTTTTGTGTTTACATTGTGTTTGTTGTGATGGACGAACTGTTGGTGTTGAACTGTTTTATTTGTAATGAACTTACGAGAATATGCGAATCGAAGCATATCTACCACGAATCGAGCTACTCCGAAACGAGTATATCGAGTTTCATCAAGAAATTCTCGGAGAATGAGCAGCTGACGAGATTCTCCGAGAACGACATTGTCTGCGACGATTGCTGGAGGAAAATCGAAAAATATGATTTGGCGTGTGTGACTGCCGAGCAAGTGGAGTTCGAATTGAGGAACGCCCTGTTGGCCACCGAGCAGATTTATCAGAAGGAGGAGATTGTTGAGTTTCTGGAGGACGAGGATGAAATAGACGATTCAACGGCAGAGTTCATTCTTAGGCCAACTCTGTTGGAGGAGCAAGTTGTGGCAGAGGAAATTAATCTGGATGCCTATTATACCGAGCTAGCTAAAGATGAGGACGATGCTGAGAAACCGGCCAAGGAAACTTTCAAATCAAAATCCGACAGTCAAACTCAAATCAAAGAGATCAACGCCGTGTTCAAATGCGGAATTTGTCAGAATCATTTCAAAACGTAAGGCATTTTCCGACCAATCCCATCGAATACTAATTGTGATTCGATTTCAGATACAAAGAGCTTCGAGAGCACAAACACGATGAAAATCAAAAGCTTCCGGTCAAAGAGGAGCTTGAGGAGGCGCCGTCGAGTGAGTCCTTCTCGTGCCCCTACTGCAATGACACGTTCTCCAACAAGACCCGTCTGAAGATGCACGTCTACAAATGCAGCAAAGCCACCTTCCAATGTGATCTCTGCGACAAATCTTTCGCGAAGAAAACTCGACTGAATGCTCACCGTCGAACCGACCACGATCTATCGCAATTCTTCAATTGCACCATTTGCGGCACCAGCTTGAAGACGGAGGCGAATCTTGAGCGTCACATTCGTCAGCACGAAAGCGGACAAATTGTATTCGATTGGAATGCAGCCACCTTCCGGTGCGATTTATGTGGTCAAGTCCAAGACACAAAGGAAGACCTCCAGTCGCACATGGTTCTGCACGACAACAAGCTGAAATGCGTCATTTGCGGAACGATTGTCAAACACAAGCCCAATCTGGTGCTGCACATGCGAATCCACGTAAGTGCCCGCCATTTCGAAGACATTCCAACGCTGACTCACATTTCGCACCTTCACTTTCAGACCGGCGAGAAATTCTACCAATGCGACAAGTGCGGCAAGGAGTTCGTCCACAAGTCCTCATTGCGGATGCACATGCAAACCACTCACACGGAAGTTCGCCAGAAGCAGTGTCCGTATTGCTCGTTGTGCTTCAAGACGACATCGCAACTGAACCAGCACACGTTGACCCACACCGACGCCAAGAACCACGAATGCCCGGATTGCGGCAAACGCTTCACGCAACGCTACAACATGTTGGCGCATCACCGTCTGCATTCCGGCGTGTCGGGACGCAAGTACTCGTGCACCATTTGCGATAGTTCGTTCTACCGATCGACGCAGCTCAAGTGCCACTACTCGAATGCGCATGAGAGTGTCATGAGCGTGAGGAAAATCAACGAAATGTCCGAAGTGGCCTGAACTCGAGATCGACTGAATCGTTCCTGGATTAACAATAAGAAAAAAGCGGTTTATTTGCGGGGCGATTCAAAATCAATAAAAAAAACCACTTAAAATTAACAATAACATTTTAAAAATCAGTCATTGACGTCACTGGGCGTCCTCATTGAGGCGATGAATTTGTCGGGCGAGTCGGCTGCCCGGGCAACACTGACCCGCTCAAGTAGCTGATGGCCAGCAATTTGCGTTCCATTTCTTTGTTTTGATTGGCCGCTCTGGCAACAGCTTCCTCCAAAACGGCAACCACATTCTTCAAATCGGCCATCTCCCTCTGCTGCGATTCCATTCCCGTTTTCAAGATCAAATACTTGGTTTTGGTGTTGCGCACACGAATCTCCAAAGAGCGAGCCTGTCAAATGATCCGCAATGCAATCGTTCGCTGAAATAACCTCAATCAAATGGCACTCACCTGCGAGTCGCTGGCCGTTTTCAGCGCGAGACTCTTGGCGAGCTGGTTTTTCAACTGGCGAACTTCGGCTTTCAAATAAGCGCTAGAGGATTCCGCGGAGGTGGAATTCGATGAATCTCGCGTGGACGAAGTGACATACAAAGGGTAGAGGCTGGAAGACGATAGGATCGCTCGACAGTACGGACACGATTGGGACCGCTGCAGCCAACGCCTCACACAACTGCCGTGGAACATGTGGCCGCATGGCGTTACCGAATTGTCGCCCTGCTGACCGGTCATTTTGTTGTAACAAAGGACACAATCGATATTCATCCTTGAAAATGGGTGAATTAATTAAATTTTCTAAAACACAAAAGGACCAACGACAATGGCACGCTCGAAGCAATTTGCTGTGAATGTCACATCGCCTGAGGTAACGGTTGTTCGATGACAACCTCGCACCAAAGCCACGCGTTGGACGGCGAGACCCTGACAGATTTCATTGCGGCGACGGCATTCTTTCGGGCGATTAGCGTGCGAATGAGACAAAATCAATCGAACTAAAACTAAAATTTTTATTGAAAATTTGCACCTTCGCTCAGCGTTTTTCGGATTTCTTCTTCTTTCTCAAGAACCAATCGCATCACCTCGGATTTGACGAGACTTTTCTCGCTCGCCGTTAATTTCTGCAGCGAATTGTACAAACTGCGACAGAATAAGTCATCTGAATCGAGAATGGTGGCGGCTTGTTTGACATTCATCAGCCACGCTTGGTAACCTTCCAGATTCTTCTGGGCACTCTGGCGGTCTTCATCGCTGTCATCGCCGCAATACTCTTCGGATTTGATGGCTTTTTCGGAAACTTCGTTCCCTTCACTTATCGACGAGCTGCTCCGCTTTCGGTCGCTTGAGTCCCTGCTGGCATTCGAGGTGTCGCACAATTCGATGGCTTCGCCGAATGTGTTTTGGTAGGGCGACGGGACCAGTGTGGGTGGGTCGCGGAAGAAGCCCTTTGGTGTCGTCCGCGTGATGTGCTTCAGCAGGAATGTCAAATGGGAGTAGTATTGCCAGACCGGGTGGCTCCGGCCCGACATGAACGCGGTCATCGGACGCTCCTCATACGCCTTGCTGACTCGCACGAATTTGTCTCGTAGCTTTTTCCACATTTTCGAACATTCGGCACCTTCCAAACAAAAGCTCGGTTATTCTCGTGCTCGGGCGTCATCGTTCGACTGCTCTTACCTGGCACGTCGATTTCATGCCCGATCTTATGCCAGACCCACACCCGTTTGCGACTGTTTTTGTAACTGTTGTTGCTTTTGTCGTACAAACACGGGTAGCTTTGCACGATTCCGATCAGCTTTGCGAGCTTCTCTTCGGGGAATTCAAATTCGGAATTCATCGTCGATCACAGACTTTCGCATCAAACGCACACGGATTCGATTTCAAATTGAACTAAACGTAGGAGCGGCCGCCTCAACGTTTTTATATCCTATCGAACGTTATCAGTTTGTCAACCGCAAAGTTTTCGGTTACCATTTGCTGTTCACTTATCGTCACACGCAAATGAATTTCCTGTCGCTGCCTGCTCGGGGCACTTTGCCGAAATATTTTCAGTTTTCCTCGTTTTATTTATTTCGTGTTTTTTTTTCTGTTTTGCGGCGATTGACAATCCACCGTGTGCTTTGGTGTACGATGCGGGAAACCGCGGGTCCGGGTGACAGTCATGAAGGTGGTTAGTGCGTCGGGCATTGCGTGCCAATCAGCGAGCCGCAAATCATCAACACAAAGTAGCCGAGCGAAATCATTGTCGCTGCCGAGACTGAAGCCCTCAGACTGAAGCAATAAAACAACAACTCAATTCAATCAAATAAACATTTTTCGAATCATTTATTTCCGTCGTAAACTGTCTCGTACAGCCCACGCATCACTTCCTTGCCCGTCGACTCTGCGTGTATTTATTCTTCTTCTGACTTTTGTCCTTCTTCACTTTGCCGCCTTTGAACTTTTCGCGTTTGTCTTGCAATTTCTGTTTTTTCTCCTTTTCGATGCGAGCCTTCTTCTTATTGCGAACCAAATCCAGTTTGTTTTTCGTGCGAAACGCCTTTGAATGTTTCAGCGTATTTTGCGTTTTTTTGGCGATGGCCACGCCAATGCCACGTTTCGATTTGATGTCGTCGCCCAACTTCAATTTCGTCCGCCGCACTTTCTTCTCGTCTTCGTCCTCCGCGGCCGGTTTGGGCTTTCTTGGTTTATTGGTGGACGTCACTGTGAAGCCCGGCACTTGTTCCTCCTCCTCGTCGTCGTCTTCTGGTTCCGCCTCCTCTTCGCTTTCGACTTGTTGCTTCGCCTGGCTGCCAGTGGTGTACATGGCTCGATTGGCTCCGATCCAGTTATTCGACTTGGCCATTTCGTCGGTGGACAATTCGACAATCTGCACTGTGACATCGTCCTCGTCGTACTCTTCCTCCTTCAATTCGCCCTCGAGTTCGATTGGCGCGTACGACTGCTTGAATTGACTGTGGAAATCCTCTTTCAACTGAAAGGAAAAGACGCGGCGAGTGTTAGATGGGGATTGAATGGGGGCGACCGGCTCGTTACCTCTAGTTTGATACGCTTCCTCTCCTCTTTCACTTGATCCTCCAACTCCTTTTTCGCCTTTTCTCGACGTTCTTGTTTCCGTTTTCGAAAGCCAGTCAAGAACTCCCTGCAAATCAATTACCGGTTAGATTTCGCCGTTAAATGGCTCGGTGGACTTACCTGCGCTTCTTCGGATCGAACACCAATTCCACCTTTCGCTTCTTCTGACTTTTATTCCTAGCCATTTTCACAGGTTTGATTTAATATTTGCTGTTTTTTCGGACGGCGGTCGCTCGTTGAATCAACAACAAACTCAAATGTCAAACTGAAGAGAGCACATTGTGGATTTCGTTTGTGGGTTATGTTTGTCTCGTGCTTTGACAGACCCGATTCGGGTTGCCAGATGAGGGTTGTGTGGGATGGAAATTTGAGAGGAAATGTGAGGGGTTTCTTTCAGGAGAGTTCTGGGGGGGAAGCTCATTGAGTGGAAGCCAACAAAAACTGGTCAGTTGGGAAAATCCTCTATTCGTTCCTGGTGACTTCGCCCTGACGAACACCAGCGAAACGAATCGTTCAGTCCAATTCGCTCATTCAATCGAGACCTCATCTTGAAAATTCATTCTCTCCGTTGGCAATGCACCGCTTCATCTATCCGATCATCCACTTGGGAAAATGCATGCAAAAAGGCGTATTTCAGCGGAAAAGAGCAATCAACATCACCCATCTCGCTCAAACCCATTCACCGTCCGAATGCAAAGCCATGCAATGCCATGCCAATGCTCGCAAACCAAAATAAAAACCGATCGGAAAAAAACAAAACAAAACAAAGCACAACAAAATTGTGGTTCTCTCTTGCACTGCGCCCCAGTGGATAGAGCCAAGCAGATGACATTACAATTGAACGGTTGAACAGCAAACACAAGTAAGGAGATTGCTCGAACATCACGATTCACGTGGCGCACACAACCTCAGCACCGACACAACCACACCGCCACATGCAACATTCGATGGAAATCAGCTGTAAGGAAGAGTTTGACTCACACACGCGCGCACCCGGGCCGCACTCGAATAATCGATCACGACGACCATCACAAAAAAAGAAACGAGAAAAAAAGAACTGGAAATGATTTTCAGTGTGTGAGACACACAACGGCGGAGTTGGGCTACTTGCCGCCGTTGCCGCCGCCGCCGCAGCCGCACAGAACCATTGCAAACAAGTCGACTGTTGACTGTGTGGACGGATGACGGTCTCTGTGTG